>VZTO01024010.1:16972-48221 GCA_013400615.1 Syrrhaptes paradoxus
GCCTCACCAGTGCCGAGTACAGGGGCACAATCCCTGCCCCAGTCCTGCTGGCCACACTAGTGCTGATACAGGCCAGGATGTCGGTGGCCTTCTTGGCCACCTGGGCACACTGCTGGCTCATGTTCAGCCGGCTGTCAACCAGCACCCCTAGATAATAAGCAGTTGATATTTTTTCAGATATGCAGCATCAGATTACATAATATCAACTAATAACTATATAAAATCCTGATATTATTAGCTAAAAATCCCTCAACTTTACCAGACCCAACAGAATACAATATTACTGCAAAAATTATTCCAGGCGCTGGAAAAAGGCAATCGTTTACATATCTCCCACTTCTCTCTTTCTTCCATTCCTACCCCAGGTTGTTCCCTTTGCCAGATGAGCATCTCATTGTACAAGTACTGTGAATATCTCCAAACAGCTCAAAGGCTGGGGTTTGAAAAGTTTTGTGATACAATCACCATACTAAAGATGGAAATCAAGAGCACACTGAGCGCTGTTAAATTTTATTGTCTTTGATAGCTATTGTCTGTCCACGCAGCAGGAACTGTATTTACCATGTAAATCTCAAGGCATGTAGTAATGGGTTTATAGTTCACTGACGTATGGCACTCTGTGCAGAAGGATATGTAAATAGCCATGATAATGAGACATTTGCTTACAAAAGGTGTTAGAGACAATCAAAGCGGCTAATGAGATCTGAGAACCACCTGCTAGCCTTGCTCACTTAAATTAAATGGGCTTGATAGGAATAGGGAAAGCTTTCTTATTTCTTATTATTACTTCAACATCATTGTCTTCCAAACACTGGGATAGCAAGAGATACTGCAAATCAACCTAGAGAAATGCAAGGAAACATTATACTGCAGAAAATAAAGTGTAGACACAGGGTAAATATTTCACAGCACTGTGTATCACATTCGGTTATACCAGGTGGCTGGTTTTGTCGTAATACCATGCAGAGGTAAGAAGTAGCCCCATTTAAAAACACTTTATACTGTCTTTTACATTACATTAGAAAGCACCGATGTACTGACACTGGAGAGGAGCAGAGGGTCAAGTAATTGGCCTTAGTTACTAAAATAGATGAGTGATGGAGATTGGAAAGAATTCACTATCAATGCAAACTTTGCCTGATCCTGCCTAGAAATGCATATTTGAAACAAAAAAAAAAATTAGAAGAGCAAAGAAATTGGTGATAAAAAAAAAAAATTAGACGGAGTAAAGACCAGCATGCACAATACCCTTACATTTGTAAACCACGATGCAGCCAGCAGCTCCTGCTGGGTGAAATCTGCCCACGGAAATCAATGTGACTTGAGTGTGAAACTGCACAGCGGGGCTCTCCTCTGGCATTGACGGTATGTCTCCGTTGCCATGTGATGTAGGGATAACCAAGCTAGCTTTGAAAGAGGCAGCTCAGATGCTGCAAGCGGCAAGATGCAGCATCAAGTGGGCAAATTTTCCTGGTTCTTAGCATGTTAGAAATCAGTAATAACAACAAATAGTTTTGTAGAATAAGATTTCATGTAAGCCAGAGTGAAAAGTGATGGTCTTGCTAATGGATGATCTTGAAAACAATACACCTGGTGGAAAGCACAAGCTCTGCCTTCGCTTCCCACATCTGCACTGCAACCTGCAGGCTGAAAGTCATGTTTGGCAAACTTTGTGGGATTCAGCTCAGCTGACATAATTTGTGGAAAGCTCAGCATCTGATCTTGGGTAAGCCCTTATGCCCTTTGCGTAGCATGGGAAGAATGCCTCATGTTGCTCAGCCAGTCACCTCCTCTCCTATGGGATGGATGATCCTTCAGGATCCCCCATGCCTTGTCACTGATGTTTGCGGAAACACAGCTGGTGATTCAACTATAGGATTAGTCAGGATTCTTTGAACTTCAGATAGCAAAGACTTACCCTTTTACCCTGATTCAGTTTCCTCGAGTTCATGGAGACTTTCCAGACAGGGATAATCCCATTTTAAGCCAACAGTGGTGGTGGATCACCTTGTAAGTGTACATCCATCTCTCCACTGACTACACTCAGTAGAATGAGGCTAAAAACTAATTTAACCTAGACAACTGCCTATTAAATGGCTGAAGCTGGTATTCCCCATAGTGTCTGTGTGGTCTTTTGGAGAAAACACAAACCAACTCTGCCCTCTGGGGAATTTTATATGAAGCCCATGGCACTTCAGTTTAAATTCAATATTATTGTGGCTGAGGGAGGTGCCTCATGTACCCAAGGATGGGTCTGACTTGGCAGTCATTGAAATAGAACAGCTCTTTGAGAGAAAGGCCAAATTGCATAACAAGAAGCAAACTATGGATATCTATCATTGCATAATCTTCTGATGCAATTTTAAAATTATAGCTAGCACTAAAGCCATTCTAGTCATCCCCCCTCCATGAAGCTTCACACAAGCCCTGTTCCTGTCCTTCACTTCAAATTGAGCCTCTCAGAGCAAAACACTTTCTCCCCAACCTGCTACTCCTAGCAGCTGAAAGGTTTCCTTCTTACCTGAAACGGACTAACACCAAGAGAAAAAAAAATTTAAAACCTAAAGTGAGCCATGCTGGCAGAACAGCAGTCATAGAGCTCTTCTGAAATTGCTTACAGTCCTTTATCTCCTTTTTCTCCTCTGTCTAGGGCTGTCTTAAGATACCTGGTTTTGATAGTGGCTAGATACAAAGCCAGATTTTAGGCAGTCCCATAGCTGAAGTTCACTGAGTTCAACGAACAGACTTCCCTTTAAATCCACTGGGAATAGAGCCTGTTATCTTCCACCAGCACAGTGTCACTGTCACCAGGACTATGTCTCTATAGATTTGTGTCCTGCTTTCTCATGCTGCCTCTACTACAATATTCTCATTTACACCCTCTGTATTCAAATCCTCTTAACAATGTCCACAACACCCGCCTATGTCCTTGTCCTGTCTCTAGTGCAACATGCCTCCTTCTCATCCCTGCTATTTTTGACAAAAAAAAGGTGAAAAAGCAGAGAATTTTTTTTAGATGACAAGACCCTGTGTACTAATTCACTGTTCATTCATTCACCCCTACCTGTCCCTCTCTCCATGAAAAAATTATCTTGACATCTTTCTTGTACTCAGCACATCATTTTCACAAAACTTACAGGAATTTGCAGCTTTGAGACTAGTGCACCTCTGTCAAATGCTACTGACTTTATTTAGTGGACTCAAAATTATTGGATGAAGTGGGGAAGTGAAAAAAGGAATGACAGGAAAATGGGCAAAGGGATTTATGGATGTATGCAGAGATAAAAGGGAATAGAACAGAATTTGCATGAGATTTGTTTCCTTGGGTAATCAAGAGAAAATGTAAATACATAAACATTATACTTCTGTGTTTTTTATGCATGGAAATAGAGGCTTGAGATGAAAATCCATCCTTTTGGCTTACAGCTTTCAGTTTGATTTTCAGTTCCAATCCTCATTTATTAGTTTAAAATATCACCTTCAAGGTCATATTACCTTCAGGAGAGTAATATCAAAGGAAATGTAATGTTACAAGCCAGCATATTAAACTGAATTATGCCATGCACAATAACTTTTAAAGGGCATACGACATATAAAGTGAGGGAGAATATGAGACAAGTGCTCTCTGTTCTTTCATAAATCTAGGTAAATACCAAAATAAATAAAGGCTTAAGCAAGGCCTGGGCATAGGACCTAGATTTTCAAAAGTAATTGACATTTTAAAGTAAGAGTATCTTAGAAGAGCTCCTATTACAGAAATGGTCGGTCTGTAGGCAGCAAACCTGTAACACTGTCAGATTCAATAGTCTCTTTTGAAAGTCTGGACCATAAGAGAGTAGAAAAGAAAAAACTGAAATTCCAGAGTAAGTTATAAAAGGGGAGAAAAACCACAAAGGGAAAAAAACACTAAAGGAAGGCATTCTATGTTGGAAAAGAAAATACTTGTTCATGGGCAAGGAACAAGAAAAAATTCATTCCTTCCTTAAAATGTCTTCTATACAAAGCAGGCATGAAAGACTGAGTACAAGGGGAAGCTGAGCAGGGAAAAAGGAAAGGTTTTTTTCCTTCCCAGTTCTGCTCCCAATAGATTTTGGAATTATTTGAACAAAATCTAGTTTTTTTTCAGCATATGTCATCTGAACCAGCTGTTACACTCGGAATTTGTTCCTCTCTCCACATTTTGCTACAACTGCACTGAGATGCACCTTGCACTGTCTGATGTTTTATTCATTCACCTTAACAGTATAAATACTACATATGTAAATCTGAGCTAAATTCTTTTACAATTTTTTTTACAGTGCATGAAGAAAAGCAGACACCTCTGGAGGGTGCTGCTAGAGGGTTTCTAAGATACATTATCCTCTGGAAATGCGTATTTTACTTCCACTGATTAGAAAATGCACCAAGAGAAAGCCTAATCTTAGGATGAAAAGAACTGGAATTAAAGGAGAAGAATTCCACATGTACAAGTAACAGCCAAGTGACTTGGCTGTATGACATCCAAAGTAAACTGTGGTCAAACTTTCCAGCAGTTGGCCCATCTTAATATTTTCCATTACTTTTCTCTAGATAACCGCTGCCCTGGTGTTGAGTTATGCAACACTACATTATGACTATTTAGAATCCATTGTTTATGTAATGATAATTATATCAGCTATGAGAGCATTTTCTACTGCTAGGCTGTTATCAGTAAAATGAGGTTTTTTATGGGATGACATTTTCAGAGACCTAAGACGTACTGAGTGCAGCACAGATTTCAAAGAACTGTTACTTATCTACTAATTTAATCCCAGATTATATTAAATACCAGAAGTGAAAGAACCAGGAAGGATGGCTTTTCTTTGATCGGTGGTTTTTGTAGCATAGCAGCAGAACAAGATAAGCTGAAGATAGCAGGGTTAGTTCTCAAAAGATTAAGTGTATATGCTTTGTATTTGCAGAGCATAAATTGTATATTTTAGAACTGGGAGCTAGTCTTTCTTACCAGAGTTCAACAGGGAGGATTTCACCTAGTTTGGTTCTTCCACATCACTCAAGCACCTTCGTTCACCTTCTGACTACCTTATGCATGAGCCACACAAATTATAAATTAGAACTCTATCCTTATTCCTACTATTTTGGAAGGAAAAAAAGTAGATACAAATCCACACGCAAGTCATTGTTTGACCATGATCTGTCTCAGAGGTGAAAAGACAATTTATGCAAAAATTAAACCATTAGACTCCTCTCCCCAAGAGGGTGAAAGGTACCTGTCTACATCTTGTGTAAAACACTTACACATCAAAAGGAAAGGTTAACACCAAATTACTATTTTTTTCCTTGAACATTTTATACATGGCAAAGATCAACCTTTAAATAATGGGAGCTGCTATTTATAATTAGGTATAAATCTTTTTTCTTCTTTTAAAGCTGTTTAATTCTTTACAGTCACAGGATATTTATTCTAAGCTCACAGTTATTGCTGTTCTTGCGCTGTTAGCTGCCAAAAAAACCTCATCCAAGAAAATCTCCAGAATCCTTTAAGTGCTGCCAACCAATTGGCCTTAGGTGAGCTTTGGAGAGTTTTAAAGGGAAACTTCAGTTTGGCAAAGGATTTGGAACATTTCTTTGTCTAATTATTCAAAAGAGTAAAAAGCTACTAATCTGGGAAATGGAGAGGCAGGAGGGTGTTGGTTTTTTTAAAAAACACTTTATTTAAATATAATAAAAAATTGGCTATTCATCTATGAGAAAGTCACCACTTTGCTGCTCTGGAGGCAAAGACACTGTGAAATTATTCAAAAAATTGGGAGATTTTATTCTGACACTCCTGGAAGACAGAATGACACTTACAAACTGCCAGAACCTGAGCCAGTGCCAAGCTCACCAGGTGCAGATAATCTGGCTTCACTCAGGCCATGGATTATATGAGATCACGGGCTTCTGCTGGAGACAGCCTTGCCTGGAAGCTGCTGGTACCCCTCCCTTCTTTTATTGGAGACAAAACAATTGCCACTGTCCTACCCCATCATCACGTCATTCTGACACACTTCTCTGCCTTCATGGGAGAAGAAGAGGTCACGCACTTTTCTTTCTCAGCTCTATCTTCCATCAATTCTCCAAGCTGAGAGGGAGGGGAATGGGGAGGCTATTCCATCAGTGCCTAGAAGGCTTTATATACATCACAGTGCGATAAATCTTAATCGTTAAATGACTGGGCTCAGAGTCACTTCTAGGAAGACCATAGCAAAAAAATACTGGCTGAAGCTTGCAGAGTTAAGCCATAGTTTGAGAAGAAAGCAACAGAGCAAGAACCAAAAAGATGCATTCCCCTTCCACAATGCCTTACCCTTACTCTGTCAGCTCCTATCCAAATGGATCCTCCCCTTGGCAGACACAATTTACCCATTAAAAGTGATTAAGAACAAGAGGGCGGAGCGCTACCAGCTGTGTCCTACTTTTTTTAATAGCTTCAATTAACAAGATTAACTAAGTCTACAATTGGTTGTGATGATAGAAGAGTGGGATAGAAATAAATTATAATAATATAGAAAAATTATATATTTTTCCCAACAAATATTAATGTACCTCACAGTGAACCCTGGCTTTCAACTAGGGCTGTAAGTAAGGGATCTCTCCAAGCTGAACATTTCATTGCCACTTTTGCCACCCTTGGAGAATTGTGATATTTGGCCCATTGTGAGTTTCATGGGCCTGTGAGGAAGGCAGCTGTAAAGATCACTAGGATAAATAGTTGTCACGGATAAAGTAGAAATTTTTTCAGTGTGTCTTTTTGGTGTTTTGGAGTCTGCGTTCCTTTGAAAAGGGACACAGGATTTGGTTGCATGGAAGATGGTGAGAGCAAGTTTTGGTAGGAAGTCTCTTGAGCATTGAGGTTTCCCAGTAATAAATAAATTCAGGACTTTAAATCTCTTTGTCACAAAAGAAAAATTGATTACATATTCCTTAGGTTTGTTAGTTTCTAACTAATCTCACAATAGCACTGAAGTGGGACTAAAATGGAACATGGACCTTGAAACAGTCTCTGGGTATGGGGTTATGCTTCAATCTTCAAAAAATCTCAGGATTTTCAATGGAACTTCTTCAAGTGAAGCCTGAGGTCAACAGTTGCTTAGTCAGTAACATTTTTCAGGAATTCTGACTTGTTTCTTAAATAGACCAAACTAAGCAGACAGACATTCAACCGAAAATAGCAACTGACCTCAAGTCTATCCAACTGATAATTTCAGAACTTATATTAAATTCTGTTACATGTATAATAACTTCCCTTAAAGGAATTCACAAATTATTGTTATTTAGGTTTCATGGTAGCTTTGGGGGGTAAGAAGATTTTCTGCTCTTTTTACATCTGGAAAATAAAACAAATCAAAACAAAATAAATGAAAGCATTGAAAGCTAAACATTCTCCAGAGCAAGACTTGTAACAGAGCTCAGAAGCAAGCTGCTTCTTCATATTCAGACTCCCGTCCTCCCCACTTTCTAGTTTTTCCAATACTTATAAATAGAGTTATCTCAGTGGATAAGACACGTCTGTAGTAGAAGATGACTTATAACAGATCTCGGGTCAAATTCATTCCTGATGTGACGCCAACGCAGATACACTTGAGAGTAATTTATTCTTTGTTTACTCCTTCAAATCTTCTGAGAATGAGAAATGACTGAATTAAATAACTTAATTTCTTCCAGTGTGCAAATTCCATGATCTCTCCTGGAAATTGTTCTAGTGGTGAGTCAAGTAATTCCTTATTAGATCCCATGGGACCTTATGGTCTAGTGGAGGAAACAAAGGAAATAAATCCATTATAAGAAGCCAGTTCATACTCTGTTAAGAGGCATGTTAACACATTGCATTTCATACTCCTCAGCAGGAAGACAGAAGCTGCAGATTGGGGTTTTTTTTCAAGCTTTTGGAGTAACTGAAAAACAAATCCTGAAGCAAAGGTGTGATTCAATAGCAACGTCAGAGTTTAACAAAGCCTGTCTCCTGTTTCGTATTGAAGTTCTCTGGCTCTGCCTGCGATCTTTTCAGAGAGCAGAAAAAAATAACATCAAAAAATAAACACAGTCCAGCCTCACAAGGATTTGCATACACATGGGAAACTTTGATCAGTACGAAAGAGACTAAAGGAAATTATATTATTATTCAGTAAGTTCCCAGCTACAAGATGCTTTCCTGTCAGAAGCAAAGATATATAAAGACATCCCCCTTGATCTGGGCAGATTACAGTCTGAAGGCAGTGAAAAGACAATGTGAGGGGTATCAATAGATGAAAATGAAGATAGAGTGCATGATGAAGAAGGATATGTTTCAATTGTTTGATAATTTTTGACATGCGGAGACTGGGATAGAATCAGTGTCGTATATCAAAATGGTAAAAAATTTCTTCATGATATTCTGAGAGTGAACAGATGTTGTATTACTTAGCAGATAAAAAATTAACACCTACTGGTAAAACCCAGGTGCAGAAGTTATTTATGTATGTATTTATAGAGGTATAGGTATGCATTTACATATATATATCTTCAGGTAGATTACACTGTCCAAAGATTAACTGTTTAGGATACATCTAGAAGAAAAATTACAAAGTACAGAAAAAATACTCCATTTGTAACCCAGACTATAAATCTTATGTGAACAGGAATGATCAGCTGTTGCAATCATACCATTTGAAGTTTTCTTTATCAGTTTTTCAATCTAGAAGAATAATGGTAAAGAAATCAGAGATTCTGGTATATCCTGTATGAAGACAATTATGAAATAGTTCTACTGTCTGGGAGTACTATATTTAATTTTATTTGAGCTTATTCAATTACGATAACAATGTTTTAAGCAGTTTGCAGGTTAGCAGAGAAGGGATAGAATTATATTAGTCATTTGGCTGTAAAAGCAAAAAACTGGAGCAGATTCAAGTACTTTCATGTCTTGGGAACAAAGATGAGGCATGTTCTCAAAATGTATACAACAGTCCTTCAGTGCATTTTAATTAATTGTTTGTGGTCATTATTTCAGTTTGGATTTGCTCTTGTCACATGCTTTGGCCATACTCTTGTTACACACTCTGATAATAATTTTTCTCTTCCAAAGCATTTCATTGACCACTGACTTCTATTTCCAGCATTTTTTTTTCACACAGGTCCTGCATAATCACTCAATTATGGTACCTGCAGTTTCTTCCTCACTGATAAATTAATAATCATTCTAACTTTGCCTTTTGTTTTGGTTGTGATTTCTAGCTGCTTTGTTTCACTGCACTTGCTTTGATTTGTTTTTCTGCAAAGGAAACAAACCAATCAATTCTAGCAACTGTGTGACCAGGAAATGTATGGCTTGATTAGCAAAAGTGCAAGCTGCTGGGGAAAGGCAGGCGCTGAGGAAGGCTGAAATGGCTTTCAGGGTAAACAGAAAGGCAAGAAAAAGGATCAATAAGAAGAGCACGACCAGGTGCTTGTCTACGAGACTCAACTATCTGCTCTTGAAGGGTGAAAACTCCATCATCTAACTTCAGACATGGATCTTACTTGCCAAAGCTAGCTGAACAGGGTTCCCACTTGGTTTACTAAAAAAAAAAAACCAAAACCAAACCAAAACAAAAATTCCCCCTCCAAAACAAAACACAAAAAAACACCAGACAAAAATACAAAACCAAAAACCAAAACAGAAAAGAAAATAGTATAAGTGAATTACGGAGAAAGAAGAAATCCAAGACTGGTAAGTGAAATAGGGAGTTAAACTATTTGAGATTATGGATAGACCTTAACTGGAACTCAACTTGCATATTTAGACACCTTACTTTAGGTGTTTTAATATGTAAACTGAATGTGAATCTCAGTATCTATCAACTCTACAAGGAGTCTTGGGAGACTAGCCAGCTAATTAATTAGATGTCAATAGCCAATAAATTAGGTGTCTAACATCCAGTGATGCAATTGTTCCCCAAGGAGGCCATTTGCCCCTAAATACAGAACCCAGTACAGTTGTCTTTACGGAAACATGTATTAAAAATGCCTGTTGGCTTCGGTGGGAGTTGAGGTTGAGGACTGGGAGCAGCAGAATTACAACAGGAGAGGATCGAGAGCTGTTCGTGGTGCTGATGGCAGAACCCTCCCACCACCGGTTGAGGATTTGCATTTGTTTTGGTAAAAAGGTGTGTTTAGATTACAAATGATAAAAATCTTAAAATCTTGATTTGTTACTGAAATTTTCAGAAAACATCAAGTTGTCAAAATCATGAGTTTTCACGGCATCCAGGAGCAAAATTCAGAAATGAAAAGAGAAAGAAGGAATGTCTATTTTAACAGATCAGTCTGAAGTCGGGATGGCAAATGTTCTAAATTCTATTCCTTTCCAACTACCTTGCAGGAATAATGCGTATATTTGAAAAAATAAACAAAAACAAAAGCCAACATAGATTTAGACTTTAATGTTCAATGTTCCTGCAGATATGAAATAAGGAAAAAACACATGATGCATCAATAGGAGAGAAGGATACTAGTATCAGAAATTAACAACTTATCTTCAAAAATATATCAAAGAGAAGCTGGCTGAATCAACTTTTTCTTCCTTTTTTTTTTTTTNGAAATACTTCAGCACATTAAGTGATATGACACCCAGAACACAACACAGGAGAAGAGTCCTTCTTTGCTTCAATTATTTTACAAAAAGCTGGAAAATTGCTTGAAATTGAGAGATCTTCCCCTTTTTCCTTTCCTGTTCCTTCTATTTAATGGAATGAACTTGAGGAAGGAATTGCACATTTTATTTTCCTCCCTTTTGCCAGGATCAAATTACCATGTACATTCTGAGTCAGCAGTGCTGGCTAGCAGCTCATGGGCAAAGCCATGGATCTTCCTTTCCCCACCCCCAGAAGCTAAAAAAAAAAAAAGGAATTTTGAACATGAAATTCCTGCTGCCTTGCTTGTCCAGTGATGAAAGAGGTTATGAAGCTCAGCAGATACTGCAGCACTGTCTCCACTTTCTACATTTCTTCAGCATCCTCTAGAGGAGATCAAAGTCCAAGGTTTCACAATTTCCAACAAAAGAAAGTGTGTAGCTTAAATGTCCAACAAAGTAGAAATATAAAGAAGTTTGTGGAAAAAAAATAGGGCTTAGATATAGAGTAAGGATTCAGGGCATTAGTATTTAAGATGTTATTATGCATGTAAGTTACTTCACTTACTACTTTGGAAGTAAAACTGAGTTATCTCATTTTTTGCCATGGTGGAGAGAAATACATGCAGATATTTTTCTCCCGCTTAGCAGACATAGTTAATAACTTGTTATAATGTTGTAATTTGCTCATCTGTCTGAAGATGACTTAACTTACTGTTCTTCAGTTTTATTTTGCTGAGGAAAAATCAATATGCACAATCTGTCATGAGTCCAGATTATTACACTTATTCCACTGCATGTATTATTGAGCAGGCAGTTTCCTGTAATGAAGTTCTTGGCTTAAGTTTGTAAGGTATATTAAGAAGTCCTGTCTGTAGCTCAGAATAAGCTGAAACAAGAAATAAAATTGTACAGTTGGGCAATTTTAGTCGTTGGCTACTAATATGAGAATATCAGTACTTGGCAAAGTCTCATCAGGAAAAATATTTTACAGTAAAGGACAGGCTAAGAAGACGAGTTTTTGGTCTAACAACACTTGATCTAGAGTATCTAGAGCTTTCAAAGTGATCCTACAATACACACAGATACCAAAAGGAATTATTCTAAATGTACAAAATGTGGCAGGTCAGAATGTTCCTCCAGGAGACCATACACTGGTGAAAAGGAAATGGTTCTTTAGAAAAATCTTCCAATTGAAGTTATTAATGGAAAGCCATTAGAGCTGGTTCTAACCCCTTCTTGTTCCCATCATATTTGCTGTTCTCTCAGTAGTGGTTTAAGCACAGGTAACCATTCCCTCTAACAAAGCAAGCAGTAACTGGCAAATGTGCTTACCAGAGTGGGATTCAACTGATTGCCAATATTTACACTTGAATAGCCCTCAACATTTTGTAGTAATAAACAGAAATAGGCAATCCTGGATAACAATGTTCCTCATCTGAAAGCAGACATTTGAAATAGGTCTGATGAGTCATTCTCTCATAAAGTCAACTTTTTTCCATTGACTGTGAAGGCAGCTTCAGGACAATAGCCAAAATAAAAATACCTATGGCATAGAAATCTCAGGTTTCAAGAGAAGCACTCCATGCTGTCTCTATGGGGAAAAAAAAAAGAAAAAAAAATAAAGAAAAAAAGACTCAATTTTGTTCTCATCTTCATATCAAGGTACATAAGAAAAACTGAGGAAGTTCAAACAATGCCATCTTCACAGCAGGCTTACAGAAGTCCCATTGTATCCCAGAAAACAAAGTCCAACCAGTTCACTTGCTGGGCTGTGTCACTGCTAAGTCTGATAAATCTACCTGAGACTGAATGAAGGTGTGAAACAGAAGGACACTGCAAGTTGCTCGATGCCTGTCATTCTGGTCTCATGCAAACGACCAACCGGGTGGTCACTGTCTCCATGTGTAAGCAAAAGGGGGACTGTGTCCATGCTGCCCTGCAGCAGGTCCAGGCTGGGGCACTGCTTCCCACACACCCTTCTCCTGGAAAAGCTTTGTGCATTCCACAAGTTCATAGCCCTGAGAGTTGATGAAAAAACTGTGTTGAGCACTAGGTCTCTGCTCTGCTGTCTCAGTCCCTTAGGTTCTTCTTCCCAACACAGAGCCAGAAGAAGCGACAATGATCCTGGTGGTCATTGCCAGCATCAGGAAACCAGGAAATGTCATTACATATGTGGGGTAGAATGGGAATCAACAAGTTATCAGAGATCCTCTGTTTTACCAGAGTGATAAAATATACCCTTAGCACAGCCAAAAATCTCACTTTCAGTGTGTATTCATAGATCCTATTATATTCACTTGCCATACTTTATGAATTTATTAGTAACAGAAGCCCAAACATGAATAATTATAAACAAGATGAACATCTGTATTTTGTCTTTATTAACATATGTACCGGTATCTTTTTCATCCTTCTAGGCTTTCATAAGCTCAAGCAGAGACCAAAATTATTGCTGTGCTTTTTCTTTTCCCTGTCTTTGGGTAACTCAACTAATATAACCAAACTCTATGGATGTGTGTGTACAGTAATCCTGTAGTTTCTCTGTTAAAAACAACCCAACATGTCTCTGTTAGTGCTTATAATACTAAGCTTCATTAATCTATTTTTTTTTCTCTGTCTCTACAACCAATGCAAAAAACCTGACATTTTTTCATAGGCTGATTAACATCCTTCAGCAAACAAACCTTCCTTTATTTTTTGACTCTTAGGAAACATGACTGGTTCTCTGGAGGTGCCTGTCTCTTTCCATCAAGATTCATAGAACCATGGAATCCTGGAATCATACAATACTTTGGGTTGGAAGGGATCTTTAAAGGTTGTCTCACCCAACTCTCCTGTAATGAGCAGGGACATCTTCAACTAGATCAGGTTGCTCAAAACCCCATCCAACCTGACCTTGAGTGTTCCCAGGGATGGGACATCTACAACCTCTCTGAACAACTTGTGCCAGTGTTTCACCACCCCGATTCAGAGTCTTATGGCTCTTTAGGTTCAGACTGATAAACCTAAATATATCTGTCTGTATACAGACTGAAGTGGCTTCAACTGCCTCAGTGCATGTCACTAGGAGCACCTGAGCTGGTACCTGACCTCCTGCTTCTATTCCAATATTGTCACTCCTATAAGTCTGTGCCCCATCCTCCAGCCCTGTGTGGGTGTCGCAGGTACCCAAGGCATCTCAAATGGCTCTGGAAACCTGTCTCTACACAATAAAACCTTTCTCCAGTGTCTCACCTTCCACAAAGTCAACGTATTTACTGAAGTTCTGAAAGTAATTCCAGTGATAAAATGAAGGTGTCTGTGGATGATGATCTGCACTCCAAAGTCTTCTGGTTTTCATCACTGATCATGGAGGGAGCCTGGGTGACTAATTTAGACTGAACGTGGAATTTTTAGGTAGCTGCAACAGGTATTTCCACTGTAAGGATTTAATTTATTTTCACTAAGATAGGTTTTTACTGCAATTTGAGATGTTTCAGGGGATCGAGTTGCCAGTCCAGATAGACACAGATCTTCTGTAGGCTCCATGTCAGAATGTCTTGATACCCTGAGGAATCTAGAGACACTTGCTGCTGAATCTGCACCTAAAAATCTCCAAAGAGATTCCCTAATTCTCTTGTTTCAGGAACTTATTGAACAACAGAATGCAATTTAGAGGCAAAGTCTAGAGTTCGTTTAGAATATCTCTGAAATGTGCCAGTGCAGAGAAATTCAAAATCAATCGGTGCTGCCTTAACCCATGTTCCATCACTAGAAATAAAGATCCTAGAAACCAGTCAACTGTGCCATTGATTCCAGAAAGAATCAAATTCACTCTTTTACTGCTGTGTTTTTCTCAGCAAGACTAACAATCTGAAAAAGCAATAAAGACTCACTTTTGTCAGAAAATACAGCAGACGGCTCCAGAATATGCCATGGGAATAGGAAGAAAAGAGAGCTTTCACAGGATTACCTTTTAAAAGAATATCCAGTTGCCTGAAACCTGACTCACTGATTTTTACAGAAATTTAATGTGTTTGTAGGACCTCCATGAAAACACAGTTTGCATGGAAGGAAACACTTTAATTCAGCACTGAAATGCTGATAAAAATCATACTAAAATCATAGCCGGTCATTCAGTTATAATTCAGATGGCATGTAAACAGTCTTTTCAGGATTTTTTTCTGCCATGGTACTACAGTCATTAAAAAGCTAAATGATTGTAAATTGTCACAGCTTCCAGCTGTCCATGACTCTGAAGATACCAACAGACCATAACAGCACAGGAAAAGCCATCTCTCACTTCATTGCATAAATTCTACTGCTATTCATCATTTATTTTTTAACCTGGTACACCATGCTTGCAATTATATGGAATATTCACAATTGCAGCTTGGAGCAACAGGAATTTAAATTGTTTTAACAATTCCCCTGCCCTACAGGTAAAATCCATTGCAAATGCATCTACCACACTTGACACTTTAAAATGATCATTTAAAAAACAAAAAAAACCCAAAAAACAAAAAACAAAAGCAAAACTCCCAAAAAACCCCAAACAAAAAAACCAAAAAAAACCCCCAAAAAACACCAAAACAAAAACAAAACCCCAAGAACACTAAAACAACTAAATAAGTATATGGGGCAAACCCTCTCTTCCTGATAACCTCCACATATACTGTAAAGATTCTGTCCTTTTACTCTAGATCAGTTTCTCGTTGCACATCGTGTACACCATGTAGTGGAAGGTAAGCCTGGGCTTCTTGATACCATTTAACTCTGGACAAAAAAAGAGAGAAGAGAGGTGATGTGGTTTAATGAACTAGCTGTCACCATAGAAACAGGGAACTCACAACTGGAACCATGTAAATAACTGATATTTTGTTTCAATGGTTGAAAGAAAAAAAATGAAAAAAAAAAACCCTGTTCTGTTCAATTAAGTGAGATTTTCTCCTTCCTTTTGGCTCATATGAAATAGAGTTGCACAGGCAGATAGGAAATTTTATTTTTAGCTTATTTTTTTTTTAAATTTTAACATTCTTTACTTTTAACCCTAATTAAATTTGAGTAGCAATACTTCTGAAACAATGCCCTGTCATGAAATGCCAATACACTTTTATTTGCCAACTTTGTTAATGATCATTATTTTTCAGCCTAAAATTTTACCAATTTAACCTGAACCTACATTTTTCAATAACTAAACTGCTTGCAGAAAAATACTTTTATTCAGTCCTTCTCCCAGAAACTAATCTTATCTGAGTCAATATCTTACGCAGGTGCCTGGACAAATTCCATTCCACCTTTTATTTTCTTTGAAGTTATGTTCCTCAGCTATTAAAGAAGGACTTCCTGACAATTTTGGAGATTACAAAAGTAATAGTTTTGAAAGAACCAGGTAGGAATGATTCCAATGAATATACTATGGGATGGGAATAGTTGCTCATAGGCACGCTTTGCAGTTAATGGTGTTTTCAGAGCTGTACCCATTACGTTCCAGTACTTTTCCTTCCCTTCATTTCCCATCTGAATGGAAGTCCAGGAAACGCTGAGAAGATGACTAAACTTAAATTTATTAGCAGGGCTTGCAAAGGAGGCAGTCCTTTAAACCACCCAAATGCTGCTGAATGTGTTGGCAGAATGTGTTCATGCTGCCCAAGTAGATAATAGAAATTTCTGCTCCATTACAGCAATTTTTGCATCTTTTCTCTGAGTCAACTTAACTGACCGTTCCTAGGCTGATGACCACCTCACCTGAGGTTTCACTCTCTTAGAGAGTCCGTATAGCTTCACTTGCTCTCCAGCTTCCCTCTTGAGTCAGTAGAGAGAAAAAAGGCCATTCCAGAGAACAATTTATCCCACAAATTTCGGGAATCCACAGCAGTTTGAAAGGAATAGCTCCAAAGAAGGACCCAGAGCTCTTCGGTAGCTACTTAGACTTAGTTTAGACTAGACAACTGAAGTGTTAGTCACTAAAATCAAGGCACACAAATCACATCCCTGGAGAATAAACAGTGAATAATAACTAGTAGGACTGGGAGTCTTAGGATAGAGACTAAAGTATCCATATCTATCATATATGCTGTAGAAAACCCATGGTAGAATACGGGTCAGGTACGGCACGGTGCACCTATGGCCCTACACACTCCACCAATTTGCCGTGGCTTAGCACTACACTGTGGGCAGCACATAGCACTGAAGAGGAAGGGTTAGTATATTAAGGAAAGATTTTTCTTGACACTGAGACCCACAGGATTACCAAAGACACTGATCCCTAATGAGGAATGGTACAGAGATTCCCAGTCTAATGGCAACCCAGCTAGGTATGGAAGTAAAAGCTGTAGGACTGCACAAGCAGCAAGTGATTTCTGCTCCCAGGACTGTGATCTCAGCTGAGAGTTACCATACCAAGTGAATATCCCCCTTCAACTAGTATTAGTATGTGCATCTTCATGTTATGTCTAAGGTACAATGTGGATGCATTTTTAATCCATTACCAGGAATCCTTCAACAGTAAAATTATTTTTTTAATACTATTTGTCTTCCCATGCAGACCATGTAAGTAAAGCTTGGCTGTATACCATGGAGGGATGAGAAAGATATATGCTAGAGGCTTTTCCTAGAAAAACTCACTTGTAAGTGACTTCTAAGTACTTATTTTGATCTATTGACTATAAACACAGTCTAAATAACTAGCACTAGTAAAGACCTCTGTACTTTATACAACCATATTTAGGTGTTATAAATCCATCCTCCTGATGAAGAAACTTTTAAAAATCTGTCGATAGACACTTTAAGCAAAGAGCTAAAGAATGAGTCAATGCTTGGAAAACAGAGATTGGGGAAGCTCTTTATCTTGCATCTGCCTGAGAAAGGGCAAACCTTGATCACAGTTCAGGTAAAAAGGATTGCATGATAGACACCTCTACAGCATAAATGTCTGAAACGAGCACAGCTCCTTACCCTGATATTACATGATATCTTCTACCTCGAAATTCTTGCTTGTTTCCATCATCCCTAACATGAGGTTAGTAGAAGACACGTTATGCAGTGCCACATGGCCAAGTCCATCAGCACAAAAAACCATCTTTTACCTAAGACAGACGTATTTGGGCAGATCAAAACTATCTAAGTTAGTATCTTGGCTCAGATATCAGCCAAGGAGAAACAGTTAGGTGTAGGGACTTATTCTTAGCTATACCCTCCCAACTCTAGGAATTCAATCGCTTTTAAGAGCTGCGTGTGAGAACAATCCCAGTCCTATTGTTCTTGTGCACAGCTGCATCAATACGGGAGACACATGCACATGTACTCAGGCACACAACGAGCTAATGTCTTCCCAGTGGTGCCAAGGGAAATAAGAGCAGATAATTAAAAGGCTCAGAAAGAACAGGAAACTGATGAGACACACAATAAAAATCTAAAACTAAAAAGATTTACTCCATCATCATATAAAGATGGAAAAATTTTTCAAAGTCTACTGTGATTTTCTCTCTCCTTGTATTACCACCCTTACCTTCTAGTTACCACCTCCTACCCCCTTGGCACCCTTACCAGTTTCTTTCTTGTTGATTTACAGGATAACTTGCTGATAGGATTCCTGCTAACAAAGACCTTTGTGGGCATCACATCCCTGCAAATACTTCTTTTAATTTCTTGACTTGGCTGGCAATGCTACTGCCCTTAACTTTTTTTAGAGCAAGGACAGGAGGAATGGGACCAGCTAACTAGAACTCCAAGTTAAAGATTAATTTGACAGTGAGTCATGAACCACACAATTGCCAATGAGTCCTCATCACTTCTATTTGTATTCATATTTTTTTTCTGTGTTCACTATGATCATACCTTGGCTTAATCCAGATTAGTCCATTTTAGGCACTATGAACATTAAATCAGAGTTCCAAAACTGCAGATCACCCAAGGAACTCCCCCACCATTTGAGAGAGAGCCACGTTCAGGGAACCAGTCCAGAATATCAAGTTCCAACAGCGGAAAGCAAGCGAGGTAACAGGCTGAGAAACGCCAGTCTACAGCTGGAGAAATGTTCTACCCTTCGTCAGCAGAGCTCTTTCCAACATGGGATTTCTCTGAGTGGCCTATTTCCTGGCTGTGATCTTGTGCTCCCATGGACAGTATCAGATGCAGCTGTCCAGTAGACCCCAGATCAAGCCGGACAAATGTGTAAACCTCTTGGAATTACCACTAGGTGAGATCCAAGTCCACCAGGAAGCAGAAAACAGCCGGGAGATTCTGGCAGTACATGCACGTGGTGAGTGTGAATGTGCAAGCTTGCTGGATACCTGCTTATCTTTTGAGATCTCCGCTCAGAGCAGCATTGACTGCAAGAATTGCTCACACGAGTATAAGCAGATCCACTACAGTTAAGTACATGGATGCTGTGAAGAAGACATCTAAATATAAAAACGTCTCATGGTAAAAATCATGGTCCAGATTTTTTGGGGTAATCCAGACCTCTAGCATGACTTAGTGCAACAGAGCCAGATGCTAAAGACAGGATTTTTCTGATAAAATGTAGTAATCTACAGTATAAAAATGTGTAGCTGAGGTAGTCACCCTCGCTTCCATGTACATCCATAGAGAAAAAAAAAGTCATCATCTGCTCTCCTTTGAGGATGAAAGAAATTATAGCTCAGGCTCTACCTATTAGACATCCAGAGCTACAAAATGAGCAAGGTGACTTGTTCATTTGTACTGTAGATGCATTTGGAGGCATCAACATTTAATTAGATGAATCCCATGCTCCGTGTACGCAACCCAGGAAACTGTCATTCAGCATCTGATTAAGTCCTGTGCTGTTCTTTCCTAGCCCCAGGGTTGGGAACAGGTCGATAGAGTCAGAATGGGAAAAAACAAAAGTGAAAAAGGATGTGTATGCATCAGCAGTGAGCTTTATCAATTCTTATCAGGCAGAAAGTCCCTTGAGGGCTGCTGGCAACTAGAAGAGGGTCCAACAAGAACTGAGGCAGCTCTACATTAGAACAGGGACAAAACTTCAAACAAAGGAAACTGGAAACACTGGTGTAAGAAATAGCCTGGCTCCACTGCCTGGAGAAGTTGGGTATGAAGTAATCGCTCTTTTCTCTTTTGTCTTTGGCTTTCATTATTTCACTTCATCACTTTAATTCTGTCTCCAGAGCAAAGGAGTCAGATTCTGGCTCCTGCTGAGATTTCATTTTCATCAAATTCCCTTTCTCATTCAGGGTGTAGGTGATGGTTGAAGAGGGATGGGCACCCAGGGACAGCACACGCTCCATATTTCTTCTTATATAAAGGGTCGTGAAGAATTTAAAACATTTAAGAGGAAGGAGCCATCATAAAACCCATGGAAAAAACCAAACAGCAAACCTCAAGGCAATCATTGTCTCTGAAGCATTATAGACATTACACAGCAGCAGAATGAGGGAAAAGAGTGTTGTGAAGAATAAAACAGTAATGAGCGTAACATCTGGGCATGAGAGGTAGAGGGGGAGGGAAAGGGGAAAACATCAGAGCACTGACAAGTCAGGGCTGGCTGCTTTCCATAACACAGTGCCAACCTTGCTCTCCAAGACCTTTGCTTGCAGTTGCAGCATCAACATTTTGCTTGTGTTGGACCTCACCCAGGGGAGCTGTGGGGAAGCAGTTAGTTTAAGTCTGGGTTCACAGACACTGAACACAGCAGGGGGGCAAAGCAAAGGCAGGAGAGCTGAATTATTGCAAAATGTAGGAACCCATAAGGTGTTCTTCCTCTTTGGTCTTCAAAGTGCATTGCCTTCCATGCAGTACTTTTAGGCAGGAGAAATATCAGAGCAGAAGACAAGGTCTCTAATGAGGAGCAGAGAGCCTACTATTGCTATTATTGCTTTTTGCACCATGTAAGCACCTTACACGTGACATTACTGTTCTAGATATTATAGGGATACAAAGACTGTTCATGTTCCAGATCCAAGTTTTATATGTGAGCATCTGACTTTGTGTCACTTGCAGCAGAAAAATGTGGAGGTACTTTGCTTACAGAAGTTGCAGTAGTTCAGCAGATTTCAAGGATTTTTTTTTAAGCCACAGTAAACTGAACATGTGCTTGAGCCTCCTACAGACTCCCTAAAAACTCACAATCCCATTTCATACCCTGCAGCCCCTCTGAAGAGAAATAAATAACCAGAAAAATTATATATTGGATTGTTGTATGGAAATTTGCATGCTGAAGTAGTCAAAAAGGGAAAGAGGCAGTTTTGTGCTTCTCCTTACTCTTGAATAAACAGAAGTTTACTCACCAGCCAGGAGGGTTTTCTTCCTTCTTTGAGCTGTTTCTGACAAGCAAGGGAATTATGTCCTATATTTCTCCTTCTTTGAAGGAAACAAGCTGATAACGTATTTCTCCACTACCTGCCATCATCAGTAAGTCTTAGTGCTGCAGATGACTAACAAAAAACAAATGCTGGGCAATTTTCACTTCTCCCAAGTGACAAATAGGTTGCCTGCAGCAGGTGAGAATTGAGAGGAATGAACACACCACACATATGACTATTGAATTTATGGGCAGCTATTACCTCTTCAGGGAGCATCCCAATGAAACTTCTCCAAACTATGACAATTTAGCCTGAAAGCCAGGTACAGCTGTGGTGAGCAGTGCTCCGTTCCACTAATAGACCAGGAGTAAAAGTGCATTTGGAGCAACAGATAGGAGGGTGAAGCCATCATGGGTGAAGTATCCCATGTTGATACACCTCATTAGCAGGCAGCAACAAGGTGTTACTCAAAACAGTTGGTAGTATCTCAATGACATTGAGCAAACACTAAGAAGGTGGTAGAGCTCTGTTGATGTCCCATCCTTCAACCACAGAGATAAGGACTTGTTGGGAATGAGGGTGGCAAGATCTGGCTTGAAACAGGCATCACATAATGAAAGTTTAGTCTGGAAGGTCAGGATTTTAAAGGGGAATACTATAGACTCAGAAGTGAAATGAAATATATGTAAAATAATTTTTAAAAGGTAGAGAGCAAGGGTTATTCTGGATCTGAGTGATAAAGAACAAACTAGCTGGTGAAACGGTCTCTTTAACTTGGGAAAACCAATGAATTCTTGAATCCAAATAGTAGTCATTGCATAATCATAAGAAGTAGGGCTCATGGTCAACTTCTGACATCATTCTGGGGGTAGGGGAGGAGAAAGGGATTTTTTCCCTTTTGTCCTTACTTATGCCAGTTCTG
Organism: Syrrhaptes paradoxus; assembly: GCA_013400615.1. NCBI lineage: Eukaryota > Metazoa > Chordata > Aves > Pterocliformes > Pteroclidae > Syrrhaptes > Syrrhaptes paradoxus. The sequence goes on from VZTO01024010.1 coordinate 38,769, forward strand.
GGCCAGGGAAGAATCGGGAAACTCTTCGATAAAGCACAAAAAGGGTCTCGAAAGACATCCCTGGGGCTGAAATGAATTGCCTGAAGCACATACTTTCCTCAGTTCCACCAAACCACTCAGTTCATTTGCCCAAAGCCGGGAAGTGGAACAAAAATGAGCGTATGCATAAGATGAATAGCAGGACTCTGATGGAAATACTCCTAGCAGCTAAAATGCAGAAACAGCTTGCTTCAGAGGATGCTGCATCCTGCCCTCCCTTGCTTCTGGGCTGAAATACGTGGAGAGGAAAAGGGAACAGAAATCTCCTGTCTTCTATCACACACGCAATATCTTTTATCTGCTTTTCTCTGCAGTTTTACCAATTCCAGTCACAGCAGAAGCAGTTTGGACAGGACTCAGAAAACAGACCCTGATTTCCAATGAGTTTCTTTGTCATTCTCTGCCCTTCTCTCACTGGTGCTGGCCACAGGCAGCTCCTGCTGCAGTCAGTGGGAAATGAGACAGGATATTAAACTATTAATTTCTCCTTTGCTTGCTGCCTCAGTTTCTTATCTCAGCAATAGCACAAGCACTCTTTATTAAGATCACAGTCATCACAATGTTAATCCCTGTGAAAGTCTTCAGATCACATGAGGAATAGGCACAAATTATTGCTGAACTGGTGAGGGGGAATGAGCTGTTACAGAATGGACTGGTGACACTCTTATGTCCAGTCCCCAGTAGCTGTTGCCGCCTGCACCAATACAAGATATAAACACTACCAAGACCTCTCCAGGCTCTGTTTCTTTTTTTTTTTTTTTTTTCCCTTTTCTGATTAATTTTGCAGATATATGTCACTACATCACCTAAAGCACAGAAACCAATTCCTGACCTCTGACAACAACCAGCAATTGTTCTGGTACGTCCCCATCAATTGATTTTTTTTCCTTATAATGTTTCTCTAAGCTCGTTCAGCTGCAGTGACCGCATCTCTTACCGTAAGCCGTTTGCATTGACATTGCCAGAAACCCCTGCAGACATGACAGAAAAGGTTTAGAAACCATCAGTTCAATGTCCATGATCTATCCCAAGCTGAAACTCACCTGGAGAAGAGTCATTGAGAGGGTTCAGGGCAGCTGCCCTCCGGATCTTCTCCAGACAAGTCTCTTGCTCCTTTTTAATGATGCAGTTGGAATGAGTTGCTGTAACCTGAAATGTGGGGAAAAAATGTGGAAAAAGGACAATTACAAACTTAAAATAACTGGTGAGTTTATGATGAAACATCATTAAGTTTTGAGGTCTCATTCCAAAAGAAAAAGAAATAATAGCATCCCTAGAACATAATAGAAAACTGTAACAAAATTATTTCCTTTTTTTTCTTTTTTTTTTTTTCTTTTCCCCTGGTCGCTGAATTATAATGCTCATTACTTGTTTCAGGGTTTTTCTGTTGTCCCCCTGTTGAAATGTAATTTCTAATGTGTTCACTTTATTTTATTATATTTCTTCCTCTTGTAAGGCTGAAGCAAAGGTACCTTTCCCTCAGCCTCTCACCCTGTCGGTTCCTTAATGTTTCCTTGTTCCTTCATTCACAGTGAATACCAGACAATGTTCTTGCCAAAAGAGAATGCAATGCCAATTACACTGAGATGACTCAATCCAAATATTTTCTTTTTTTTTTTCCTTCTTTTATCCTATCTTTATGGTTCTAAGGCAGTCCAGTACAAGGAAAAAAAAAGTGGGGGTTGAAAAAAAAAAGAGATAAATGAAGCTATAACAGGAACATTGCAGCCAACAGAATGCAGGTAATCCCAAAACAGCAACAAAATAAGAATGAGACCCATGTCCAGAAATCAATACAAGATTTCATTCCTGTTGCAAAAAGCGGCCAGGGGATATCAATTCAAGGGTAATATAGTCTGAGTTTCATTAGATCAATTTATAGGGACACTCCTAAGGTTCAAATCACACTCGGTGAAAAGCACAAAGGAAATCAGAGCACTGGTTGAAGATGGGACAGGTCACCCTGGTTCTCTGCAAGAAATTTTGCTGTTTCATGTTTCCCATCCCATGTCCTTCACTCTTGACGATGAAGACCTACAGAGGGATTTACAGAAGGGGTCTGTGTTCCCTTAACTGCTAAGAAGGAACAAACAAGCAGGGAACGCAATATATTAGTTCAATCTACTTCATTTTATTTTGGAGCTTTATCTGCACAATTCACCTTTACTCCCCTCACATCCCAGCAGAGGGAATGCCATGAACAGTTGGGGTCACTAAGGCATCGAACTGCCACCACACACCAATACACACCTACAGTAAATCCCAAGGCACGTGTAATCCTGGTCTGTTGGTGCTTGGAGGTGTGCTCTGGTGTGTGCTAGGAGGCAGGGAGCCATCCACCTCAAGGCCAGGCTGGATGAGGCTTTGAGCAACCTGGGCTAGTGGGAGGTGTCCCTGTCCATGGCAGGGCGGTTGGACCTCGATGGTCTTTAAAGTCCCTTCCAACCTCTGCTTTACTCACCATTTGTAGGAACAGACAATGCTCCAGTTTCATCTCCAAGATGCCAGTAGTAAATTTCAGCTATTTTCCCCATGGGATATACCAGACATAACCATTTTAGATTTGTTTATCTTCAAAACAAACACTGTCCTGTTCTAAGGGCTCTCAAGGGCTTTGGGAATATGTGTTGTCACTGATCTCTGGGATCTCCCAAGAACACAAGGGCTTTTGCTACATCATCCCCTAAAACGCGCCAAACTTTGAGGAAATTGCATTGGTTGCCATTAAAGTTCTTAAAATATGTTTTAAAAAGACAGAAATAGCGAGTAATTCAGGCTTCTGTTGGTTATACTGGTTCTCTCCCCACAGCTGCCCAGGTCTGAAAGAAGAGTCCAGGGGTTGTTTCAGTACATGAATGTGGCAGTTTCTATACTGTTCAGTATATATAGATTAGAAAAGCTGTCTAATCATCATCTTCACCATCATCATCATCATTATCTACAGTATTACTATAAAGATAATAATATTGTATTATTATATTATTATGTACAAAATTATATACATTTTATATATACAATGTTATACACTATATATTATGCAATATTATGTATTATGAAATATAGAAGCAGGAAATTAATAAGCAAAAGGAAAAGTTTTGCATGCATTGTTAACCTGAACACTCTTCAGCTTGACATTGTGGCTGTTAAATATTATAGGAGTTCAAAACATATTTATGTATGCATGTATGTATGCAAAGCCCATCAGACTACACAAAACACTAAGAAACGCACCATGCCCAACTTTAGATGTCCTATGGGGTAATCCTAGACCTTTAAGAAGAAGGTTTAGATTCCACCTACAGCGAAAGGATGAAAGAGTGTGATTTATTTTTTTTCTTTCTTTAGGAACAGGCAAATCAAAGCCAGGACTTGATTGATTATAAAGAAAGCCTGAGGTTAAAATCTCTGATTTTATTGTTTTCCTTGCAGACAGGTACATCTAGTCAGAAGTATCTGACTAAACTGACTAAATTTAGTCAATACTATCTGAGTAACTCTGGCTCAGGAGGTGTTTGAGATGCAAACTGCTGGGCACACAGAGAGCAGTGGAGATGCTGCATCCATCCCTGCAGCCTTCCTTCAGCTTTCCCTATTGGCAGGATATTTTGATGGGACTTCCAATAACCATCTTTATGCTGTTATGTAGCACTCTTCATAGGCAGACTTAAAAATAAATAAATTTTGGAGAATATGGAAATTGAGACAAAAAAAAAAAAAGGAGGAAATGGTAACCTCAGCACCAGAAGAGAGAAGAGAAGCTTTCTGTCATCTCCACTATCAATGCCTCATCTGAGAAAATAAAACCAGGTTGGGATTGTTTATAACGGAAGATTTCTCTGTTGAATGCAGAGAGGCATTAGTGTTGCCATGTTTCCCTGAAAGGATCCACGTGTTTCACGTTTCCCCATTAACCATGTGCTGGTAGAACCTTTAATCTGTTGAGTCAGTCTCCAACAACTGAACAGCAGAGCACAGTTCAGACAGAAGTGTAAGCTTGAACTTCACGGCCTCCTGATTTCATTTCTTTTTGCCTCAAGGATATCTGCAATTTCCTGAGCTCAGTAGAGACAGTCTGGTTTCAGTTTCCCAGAAGATATTGGTGATATGTGCAGTTAAAGAATATTTTGACACATACTAGAAAAATCAAGAAACCAAGTTGATAGCGCATGAAATTTGCTCCTTTCTAAAAAATCATTAGTCCCAAAGGAGTTAAGGAGTTAGACACACTAATTTTGAAAAGGCATATGTTTATACAGGTACAAATATAATAAATACAATCAATGTCTGTTTAGCTCTGAGAGAACACAAGGGGAAAGCAGCTAGCTAAGACAGTACAGATGTGTAACAAACCCAGAGCTTTTATTTTTCTTCATTTATTTGTATTAAGGTGGCCACCACAGAGACAACCCAGACAACGTGCTGTGCATAATTTGTAGTACTTAACTCTTTGTTGCTCCCTTGACATTATGGTGATATTAATAATCATCATGTTGTTGTGTTACAACCTACACATATTCACCCGCACGTACTCTCAAGGTGCTGCTTTATTGTGAACTGTTCCGTTAACAAAACCATTGTTAGTACATAGACCTGAGCAGAGAACCAGGTGAGCACCTGCCCTAGCTATTTGTGTATATCAGATTATCAAATTTTAGAGTCATGTGTTTAAGCAAGGCATGGCTCAAAAATAAGGATGCTCCAGGGAAGAAACCACATGGAACGAATAGTGCAGATCAAAAGGGTACTGTACACTTCCCTGCTCATGGAAAGAAATACTTGTTGCCAGGTTATTCCAGGTGGAAATTTAAATAAGCTTGCTTTCTTCTTGTTTTGGTTCAAACAGATCAAGCACTTGGAGAATGGCAGGTGAAGGTAATTTTGAGAGCTACTTCTTCATTTTCCCAACATTTCTATACTGCAAAGGCAACAAAGCACAAAGCAAGGCTGTGACCTACTCAGCTGGGAGAGCAGGACTGGACGGTGCTAAGAAGATACTTCCCAACCACTTCTACCAAGGAACAAGTGACATGAACTTGAACACCATGCTTGGGTGGCTGTTCTGACTTACAGCTATACTCAAAAGTCAAAGCACTGATGTTTATACCATTTGATACACCTTAGGGTATCTCACTTGACCTCCAGTTGCTCCTGGCTATGTGAGCCTTTGTCAGGATATTTTGGACACTGTAGGTTATCTCTAACGGCAAAAGACATTCATGTTTCAGCACTTAAATGAGTTCCTCCTTTATATCAAGTGGGTATAGGTCTTCTCAGAGGTTGGAAGGATTTGGAAAATTTTTAACACACCAAAGCTGGAGACTGAAAGAGGTCTCAGTGTTACACAAACTAATCATCCTGTGGGCCAACAGTGCAGAACAGTCTAGCCAGGAAACCTGAACTGTCTTTGACTACATACAGTCATTCAAACAATACTATTCTGCTCATTTTACTCTCTGTAAGAATATTCACAATTGCTTTAAAACATGATTTCACTACACAAGCTAACTCAGTGGTGAGAAAAGTGACCAATATTATTGAGAAACTCCAGAATTAGAAAATACGCTTTGAAGTCCTAGCAAAGATGTGATAGTGAGCTGTGCAATTCCCTTGGCATTATCATTTCTACAAAGACCTGATCAAATACAGCAATTCAGTCCTATTAGCTGTTCTCTCCTCTTCTGCATTTCTGTATCATACCTGTGAAGTCCTGATTCTTTTCTTTGCAAAGTGAATGAGAATATTTTCACTCCATCCACAACCTGTTATATCAATCGACATGACTATAAGAGGAGAGGTTAAGAACTACAGGTAAGAAAAAGCAAAGAAACAACAACAAAAAACCCCCACGTTCATTAAATCCCTCATGGAGAGTCTCTTACATCAACACAGAGATGAAATAAAGTCTGATTCATCTTTTGTCTAAGTGTTGTCTCCAAAGTAATGCAAGAGGAGTTTAATCCACTAAGTGTGTGTGACCACACAATTCATAATGATTTACATAGTTTTACTATGACTTTCAGTTTTAAAAATTTAGCTTACAAATTAATACATTATGATGTGAGCATTGCATAAAAATGCATTAAAACAACATTTTCAGATTAAATCCCTGTTCTCATTAAGCAGTGGTTCAACTGTTCAAAGCAGAGTTGAGACTTATAAGATGTGTTAAAAACAGAGGTGTTTGGGAAGGAGCTCTGATTATCTCGATTTTTTCAGAACTGATTTACATCATTACTGGTACCCTCAACACTGGCTTGGCACTCGAACAAATTATTGTCTCCAGGAAGGTCTTATGTTGTTACCTGATTGCTTTTTTGCCTGCCTGTGTAAATGGCACCCAAACTGCTGTAATTTCAAAACACTTCAGAATAAGCGAAAGGGTAAAGCGATTAGGAACTTATTCAAACCAAAGGACNATGTGGTTACCCTCTGACACTGATGGCTCCTGGAGAGATGCATGTCTCTCTACAGATTAGAAAATAACAGCAGCATAATCAACAGTTCCCTTCACTCAGTGGATATCTTCTGAAAAGATAATTCTGGACAATAGATGTGTTACGCAACATGGGGTAAACCTATTTTTCAGTTTGCCTTAACTGGCTTTTTATCCTGGAAATCAACTGAAAAACCTTTATTTGAGCATGATGAGGTGTTCTCACTATAGTTGATGACTTCCATGGGAACTGACATCTTGAGTTAAACCAAAGTATAGTTTTATCCTGTCTCTAATCACAGGCAATACCAAGCAATGCTTCTCAAAGCCCTGTACTGGCAGGATGCAACTGCTTCTTGGAAAAATGTTCTAGAAGTGGTCTAGCAAGTGCTAAGTACAGGGGGATAATCACCTCCCTGGATCTACTGGCTAAGGTCGTGTTAACACAACTCTTTTGAACTTAATCTGTTTTCCTCAAGACCTACGTAGTAGAGTATACAGTGTCTAGGCTACCAAGTAGCCTTGAATGGTTTGTCACACTAAAAAAAAACTCTTGTTGAGCTTCACTGAGTGAAGGCTGAGGGAATCTGTGCTAACCTACGAGTTCTCTCACTGCAGGGACGTTGGGAAACAGAGCAGCCTTTAGGAGTTCTGCATTTGTCATGCTGCCAGATGCCACATTCATTTGCAAGGCAAGTTCTTGTTATTACTCGTTATTATTTGCCCATTTGTACTTCGTTACATTTAAACAAAACCCTGAAGAGAAAAGATCTTAGACAGGAAATTTGTTTTGTGCAGGCTCCCAGCAAGTTCAATAGAAACCCCATCTGAGTCACACTTGGAACAGGAACGCGTGATGAACAGCTACAGCAGGCTGCAGAAACACTTTCTCCACACACACACATATACCCTACCCAAGGGAGAAAGCTTTAATTAATCTACTAATTCAATTAAAGCTATTTGCCCTCAACTATCGCACACATTCCTCCCTTTCACTCCTCCCCACAGGCGGCTCCAGCAAGTGGGTCGTGCTACAGCTCTCACTTTAATATTCTCCAAAGAGGCTTTGGGAATGGGGAGAATAGTGAAGAACGGAGGCAAAGAGCTCATTACGACAGTGGTAATGAGAAGTACTCAAGCTCACTCTCAATTTTCCTCCTCCTTTCAGTGCTAAAAGACATTGTGCCAAAGTGGAGGGGAAAAAAAAACCACAACAAAACCAACACAACCAAAAAACCCACTTAAATCCCACAAGGAATCAAATGTCTGCACAAACGATTGTGCCTAGAGTAGCTTTCTCAACAAATCCTTCTTTCTCCTTCACACCTCTGGAGGGTTTCCCCACTATTTCACTGTAAAAACTCAAGGAATGGGATAAAGTACATATTCATGAAGGAAAGAAGGAGGCAGCCTGAATGGTGTGTCAGAGCACCAACACAACGAGAGCAGCCAGCGTGGAGCTCGGCAGAGGGAGTTAGAAAGGAAGAGAGGAGATGTAGGAAAACTTCTTAATGATGATCAGTGAGGCTGTACGCAGAAAAAAACCACCATGAACAACAGCAAATTACCAGAGAAAGAGAAGAGTCACCTTAAGAGGTATTTATGGCCAGCTTTGGTTGTCCTTGGGCTATGAGCGCTGCCTGAGGGGCAAGTACAGCAGTGGCTATAAGGGGAGCCCCAGTCTTGTTCCTCCTCAGTCCCAGCTTATGACTGTGAAGAGCATGATGGAGCTGTGTTTTCCCATGTGTTGACCATAGTCACGGCCATTTAACATTGATACAAACACAAAATACGATATAAAATATTGAGGAACTGAGGGGTCATTCAAGTAATCTAGTTCAGGGGTAAGGAAAGTTTCTACTCTGTTTACAGCTGTCTGTAGGAGATATTTCACTATTTTTGGAATAAAAATTTTAAAACATAATGCAGTCTGCTTCTGGGAGTGGGGAAGTCCAGATATATGAATATATTGCTGCAGGATGACAAAAGATATTGAAACACCTGAGTTTTCCACATGAGAGAAAATTCCAAAATTTGCCCGTATACAGTTATTAACCACTGTAATCCTTCAGTCTGGGTTTATACCACAGAGAATGACACTAATGCTGCTTTTATTAGGTGATCTAACAAAATGAGGTTCCTGTTATGGTTGTCTGCCTAATGGTGGGTACCTTCTCTCCGTATTTAGGACCGCATCAATGCCGTGCTGCTGAGAAGCATCAGCAGACACTCCTCTCACAGCGAGTTAATGGTTCGGATGCTCAGTATTAGTCAATATTTATGGTCTAAGTTATCTGGGTGAAAAACATGGTATGGAGAGAGACTTGCAGTGTCAAGGCTTGTTTCTTACTAGTAACAAAAATGAGAGCCCAAGGATGAGGTTTTGAGCAACCTGGGCTTGTGGGAGGTGTCCCTGCCCATGGCAGGGCATTGGAACTCAATGGTCTTTAAGGTCCCTTCCAACCCAAACCACTCTACCAACCTAAACCATTCTATGACTCTATGATTCTCTCAAAGAGAAGCACATACCCAGACTTGCTATCAGCAGGGATCCATGTATTAGTCACAATAAAAGAATAGCAGCAGACAGCAATAACTGAAATTTTCACAGCACCTTGAGAGATACGGAAACGCAATCACACCCAATTCCTTTCTTTAATCACAGGAACTGAACTCTAAAACATCTTAGATGAGGTGTGATGTATAGTGGGATTTTCTTTTACGTACTGGAAAAAATCCAGACCCATCAACCCAAATACATTTTCTGAGGGGCTGAGAGCAGCAGCTAGATGGAAGGAGAGCAGACATAGGAACCAGCAACAAGTGATGAAATCTCTAGTCCACGTTATGCACTGGGCAGGATATTCAGCAGTGGTACCTACTAACCGTGGGCCAGCTATAGCCTTCTTACACCCCAGTAAATCTTCCCTGGTAGAAGCCAACCATGAACACTCCTGCTTTTTTTTTTTTTTTTTTTTTTT
>VZTO01024010.1:69484-84297 GCA_013400615.1 Syrrhaptes paradoxus
ATGCTCACATATGGGCTCATTGTCAAGTCTCTTTTTATACAGTCAACAGAGAGGAACAGACATATGAAGAAGGCAATTTGTCTGACCTATTTTAACTGTATCATTTAATTTTTCTACTTCTCTCCCATGAGTGTAAAGCAATTCTTAACAGCTAGCTCCTATGTTGACATCTACATTGTAGATATCTAAATTTGGACAGAACAATCCCACCTCCAGTCTCTTCTAAAGTATGGATCAGCAATATGAAACCCAAAACAGGAAAGTTTGACCTACCACGGAGACTTGAGAAGGAATTAGATTGTTTAGGGTACCAATAAGTTGATGGCAAAATATTTAAGGTAACAGAAAAACTCGAAGAAAATGTAACTGAATACCAGACAGTAAGAGCTCTAAACATCCCCATAGAAAGTCGTCTGTAAAGAGCAATCCTATTAAGGCAAACAAAAAGAACAACATCACGGCCTTGCTACTGTCTTTAGTATACCATTTATTATTTCTTGGAGTTTAAAGATTTGGGGTTGTTTTCATTTACCTGTTTAATCTTTGCAAATTCATTGACATTAAAGTATCTGCATGGATCACAGCACCTGAGAATTTGGCTCTGTCTTTCTTTTAAAAACCAAGAAGACATTTATTCCTTTTTTCCTCCTGTGTACTTAACTGGAAAGGTCCCTAGTGTCCTTGTTTCCACTCACCGTCTCTGTTGTCAATGACAAAACAGGATTTGAAGGGTAATTACATCAGGGAGGTCTAAGGGGTGGATTTTCAGAAAGGATTTACCACTACAAGGGACAAGTCAGCTCTTTGCAGTCAAACAGGAATTTCTTGAGGACCTCTGGCAGAAATGCCATACCTTTGCCTGAAAGAGTTGACCAGCAGCCTGGATTTTGCCCCAGAGTTGGCCAAAAGGGAAGATGCACTCTGTGGGACATCCAGCCACAGTTCTAACACAGGGACTGATGTGGGGACCTTGTGCTGCCAAATGTCCATTAATGACAGGTGGATTCACGTAGTCCCTTTTAATATCCAATGTCAGGAAAATTGTTGCATTTCACTTCAGGAAAAAAAAAATTAAAAANCTGAAGATGTAAGAATATTAGAACTTGTCCTTACAAAGTACACTCCTTATCATTTCTGTATAACCTGACACCTCTTATTCTTCCTATTCCTCCAGCTTGAGAGAATTTTCCTACCAAAAAACCCTCTCAAAAATATTCTAGAACAGTTTTTAATGTCATCCAGCCAATTCAAGAAATACATCCCAAAATACAATTTCTGAAGAGTTCATTCATTTCTTGATCATCTGCAAATTTTTCCAACAAACATATCGTTTACTTTCAGACCTTACACTGGCTTAGGCTAGCATCTTATTTTGGAGGAAGAACCGTATACTCCTGCCGCTTTGTTTTCTCTATTTTTTAGGAATCAGACACACAATAAATTTTTTACAGCTTACAAACTTATTATGACAGAACTGATACACAGTAAATATATATGTCCCTCTTGTTTCACATCAAATTCAAGGCAGTATAATTTAGTTTTGGGTTATTTTTTTCAGGAAGATAAGCTCCACTGCCCTGCATTCACCACAGGCAAAGAACACGCACAAGATGTTACCGTAGGCCAGCAGATGTGTGGAAGCCTGTTAAATTAAGGTAACTCAGTCGTATCTGAGCCACTCAGCTCTTCTGATCTCAGCTGATGCTCACTTTCCTTCAGGGCAGATTCTTTCCCCAGTGAAGATATTATTAAAATCTTTTTTAAAAATCTAAACCCACTATATCCCATCCACTCACAGGTGTGATGATTAAGCCCAGCGTTTCTTGAGTTTTGAAAGGTTATGCCCTTCTGCAACATAGTGTTTAAACTAACTAACACTTGATTTTTTAAACAAACTCCAGTTAAAATGCCTGGATTTTATAAATAATAGAAATCTTCATGATATGACAATTCTTTTCCTTCATATTATGCTGCCTCACCCATACAGGTGTGATAAAATACTGAAAATTACTGACATCTAAAGGATTGTTCTGGATATTTGAGTATTTTGACATTATAATGACTTTGGAAATCTGTTTATTGGAAATGTTGCTTCAGGCTCTCTGAAAATTCAGATGGACATGAGTGGACCACTCATCTACAGGTCAAGATTTTCTAGTTTATCTTTGCAACCACAGCACCTATAGACTTACGAAAGCAGAGATTATGGTTCACAACTCCCCGAGCACAGGATTGTTGTTCTTGGCAGATTCCCCACATAATATCACCCAGTAAATTCATTCAGCAATTCTTACCTTGACTGGCACTATTTTCCCTATTGGATTAACTACCAGATTTATTGTGCTCTTACATTGCTGGCTTCCCCAGAGACCTGGTGAAACATCACGACTTCTTTAACTAAAGACCATGGATACTCAGTTACAGGGAAGTATTTATAAACTACCATCCATTTAAGAAGCATTAGTAGGCTTCATTCATTTTTTTTTCCCACTCACATTTCCTATTGTCCTCCTTTTCTATTGCACCTCAAACAGCCTACGTTCACCCATCTGTATCCTATCTTGTGGTTGATGAACTCACTACATTTGGACAGTGTTGGGACCCTCCACAGCACATGTTCTTGCAACACCAGAGGTGGAATCCATGTCACGTAAATTTAATTGTCTAAAAGTGAAATGTCTATATCCAGGCAAGTTTCCCTCAGCTCCCTCCACAGTGAGCAAAAGATGAGCAGCACATGAGTTAGCCCTCCTTTGGGACAATGTCCTACTCATCTTGGAAAACAGAGAGCTAATAAAGCAGAAAATCAGTTTTCTTCGCTCAAAAGGATCTGTGTTGAATAGAGACAGCCCTGAGCACAGCAGAAGTATACTCAAAGGAGGAAAAGCAAATCAAAAGCAATTGAAATTAAAGTCAGTTTGGGACAAGCTGGGAATTAGAGGAAAGCTTCAGATCATCAGCAGATAGACACCCTGGAAGTGCCTTCCAGAAAGAGGAGCCTAGTCAAAAAAGGTTTGGAGAAGACTCTATATGAGCTGACTACCATCCAGCCACTTTAAACTGAGTTTGTGTCTCTGGAGAAAAGTGCAACGTGTTCCTGGCCTTCCCTGCTCCCACTAATGGGGAGGCGATGAAGGCTGCACGGCTCTTCTTGGTGTTGGGTAATGAGAGTCTCTTGCCTTCTCCCTGACATAGCAGGAAATGATATTGAATCTAGAGAAAAATTTGTGTGATTCTTCTTTTTTTTTTTCTTTATTTCAGCAGGTTACAAAGGCCTTTGCACTCTGTCTCATGAAGCAAGGACACATTAGATGACACAATGATGAGAATGTTGCAGATAATCCCGACCTTTTCAGCCCTTTGCCTTAGCTTGTCTCTAGGTAGTTTGCCTTTTGAAAAAGCTGGAAGTCCTAATATCTTTGAGACTGAGACACAGAATAAAAAATTTTAGCCCAAAGAGTAAAAGTTTGCCAAAACCACACTCAACTGATTAGTAGCATCTCAGATTGAGAAGTAAATTAGGGTCAAATAAGGTGAAGTGTCCAGTAACAGTAGCTTTTTCTTGTTGCTCCAACCTCCCCCCTTTATTTTCCTCACATTAGACCAAGTCTAAATTCCATTCAGGTCTTCAGGTGCTCCCACCATGACTTTAATATAGAATTTTTTAATATATAATTTAAGCTCAGCAGAAATAACTCTAAAGAAATGCTTTCTTGAGAAACATAACAGTCATGCAAAGCCAAGATTATTTAGGTTAGTTGCTTAAAAACCAAACTAACTTAAATCTGTGATCTTGAAGTGCTGGTATGGTTCTACCGTGATGATGATCATCGCGTACCTTTCAAGCATTATGAGGATGAAACTTTGTCTCTTTGGAAAATCATCAGGTCAAGGGATTTTGGTCAAAGATTTCACAATTTCACCATAGGATAACAGAGCAGTTCTCCGTTACTGCCCTATTCCTTGTAAGCTCTGTGGAGAGTATTTCTTCTAATCTCTTAGAATAGCTACGACAACATTGCTGTGGGCAGGAACAGTTTCACAGGTTGGTTTCCGACAGAAACACATCCTAGCCAGCGTTTGATGAAAACGTTTTAAAAAGAAAAAGCAACCTAAGACAGAGAAAGCTTTATTGATCTCCAGCACTGGGAGATCCACTTCAGCAGCCTCCAAAGGATGCAATTTATTACGCAGAGAAATAAAGATGTCCCAAAGCCCTCATTTCTGCGGGTTGCATTATTAATGACCCTCATGCCTGCAGATGGCAGAGAGCTACACGCAAGTCATCTTCTTGGGTTTTCCCATCTGCAGTAAGGTACAGAATTAAATGTGGACCAGGAAAACAAAGCAAAGGAGATAGCGCCAGTGTTACGTGAGATTCAGCTAGAAAAACACAGGCCAAAGTTGCCAAAGTTTAATGATCATCTGTACATTTACCAATACCATGATAACCTTTGAGACACCCTTGCTTGAAAGAGATCTTAGGAACTAGGTAGCGGTAGCACAGAACTCAGAGTTACATTTACATTTCTTTTCTGGCTCAGTCCAGTCTGAGAAACTGGTAGCTCAGCATCTTTTGTTGCTATCTATATTCTGCAGCAAAAATCATTNAGAAAATTATCCTATCTCGGCAAATAAAATGAAATGTCTGATAACCTGAAGTCAGCACAGTGTGAGGTTGTTTTGGACAAGCAGAATAAATTTTGTGATGGAGTCTGGACGGGATGGTACACAGTGACTGTGCAATGAACTGGAGGACTCTCCAGGGCACAGCTTGGCTGCCGTTAGACATGCCCAAAGAATTGGATATTTTATTGAGGACTGCCTTATTCAGAAGCAGCCAAGAAATGAAAACGCTGTGTGAGGCAGAGAATAATTTTTTCCAATAATATTTTGCACATTTTGGGTGTGTGGATGTCTCCCACATAGATGAAACTAAAATTTTTGTCACATGGACTTAGATGTCCTTTGGATTGTTTAATTTTGTCCAGCATTGCATGGCTTGAATTGATCACAAAACCTTCCTTGATGGGCAATAATCACAGGTTTTACAGAAATAATTCTGGCTCATGTTCTGAGGAGGAGTGGCTGTATTCTGTGTTAGCTTCAGACCAGTAATGAAGATAAACACAATTTTAAAAAAACAAACAAAACCAAACAAACAGGATTACTTTTAAACAACTCTGCCAAAAAAACCCCAACCCAAACCAGGACATTAGGACTTACAGGTCAGAAATATGTAGTTAAATAAACTCTAAGTACAGTAATGTTATTCAGTGTATTCTTTATAATGCACATTAAATGGTGCATTGTCAGTTTAATATCTTAAACACTTATTGTGCGGGAGGAAGTTTTCATCCCATTTACTTCCCCCTTCCTCTATGGATAACCAACATACCATTTTGCACCCCATGTGGGATTTCTCGGATTTAACTTGGTAAATCTTTTAATTCCTAATTTGCTATTCTGCTCTAATAAATTCACCCAAGAAAGAGCCTGGAAGCCTGAAGCTAAGAAAAATCACTTCCATTTTCTTAGATACTACTGAGTGGTTTAATGTAGAATACACACGCAGTGCACAGTTTGTGATCTCAGATTCTATCATCTACGTGTTTCAAAGCTGAGTCAATCCTCATCAGCTTTTGATGAAAGGATAAAGATTCAAGCCTAAGTTGGAACCACGTAACAACGGTGAGTTACTGGAAAAGGTTGTTGCATAAGAGCAAGGAACAGTTCACTAGAGAGATGGAAATTTGGCTCCAAACCACCGGTGAGAAATGTAGATAATGGTACAAGTAGTATAAAGCAGGATTTTGAGTTTAATTAAACTTGTTGCTTAGTTATCAGGGTTTTCCATTTAAATTAATGGTTCAAATCCAAATGTTAAAATAGCAAACAAACAATCTGTATTTTAATCATGAGTATTACTTCCTTTTGTCATTTACATTTTTAGCTTTTTTTCCCAAAAGAAAGGTCGATGATAACTTTTTTGGGACACGCCGTTTGGAAATTCTTTTTGATAACTGGGGAAGGAATTTAAGAAAGACTTTAAGTGGATGTATATTTTAATGACTATTTTAAATCCATTTTGCTATATTAGACCATACCTTATAATGCATTCCGATATACTTTATAACAATTTGTAATTTAATCAGGATTTACTGTGTCAGAATTGAACAGAAATGAGAAACACATTTGGAAACGCACACACCCTCAATGTTTTAAGCCCCACTGCCTCCACTGCAGAAGGAAAATTAAAGTTCCCCATGACATTTAATTTTATTTATAATTGCACGATGTCCTGAACAAAGAAAATATCATGCGATGTTAGTGAACTGACTGTACTGTTCCTGGTCACCAGGGCTTAAGTTCTCCCCAGTTAATAATTAGCATTTAAATTATAAGCAGAGATATTTTAAACTCTTTGTACTGCTAATGAAAAGAGATAGACACCTTCACTGCATGAATCATATTTGGACTTCAGTCACTCTTTGCATATGCCTAGCTCTCTCTGGTTAAAGAGGAAACCTGTACTGACTGCGCTCCTAATTCAGACGTGATAATAGGGTTTGCTTTTTTAGTACTATCTTTAGGGTTTCACTTCTTAGGACTTCCTTCTGTCATAGCTCATAAGCCCTTTCACTTTTTTTCTTCTTATACCTCTGTTTCACTAGCACCTTGTGACTTCTAAAAGATCTCCCAGCTTCCACACTGCACATTTTTATGCCAGTATGATAGGATGAGGGGTAACGGTTTTAAGCTGAAAGTGGGGAGATTTAGATTTGCCATGAGGAAGAAATGTTTTCCTGTGCGGGTGGTGAGGCAGTGGCCCAGGTTGCCCAGAGAAGCTGCGGATGCCCCATCCCTGGAGGGGTTCAAGGCCAGGCTGGATGAGGCTTTGGGCAACCTGGGCTAGTGGGAGGTGTCCCTGCCCATGGCAGGGGGTGGAACTGGATGGGCTTTAATGAGTCCCTTCTGACTCAAGCTATTCTATGATTCTATGAAGCCATCCTTGTTTACTCATTCACAGTCTCAAGACTGGCCTACAGCACTCACATCACAGAAATAACCTCCTAGCTTGCTATCACTTACAAGACACATTAAAAAATCCTTCAAGAGCTGTTCCCTCAGCTCCCACAGTGTCTGTGGATTTAAAAATGTCAACAATATTAAGACAGACAGATCCCTATTATAAAAAAAAAAGAATTCCTATGTGCCTCTGTAAGCTACAAAAGAGAAGAATAAAAAAAAACAGAAAAAAACCTTTCTGCAGGGAAATGCCAGTTGTACTCTTTGACTTCTGAACGTATCTAGAACACTAAAAACAGACATGAAGAAAATACTCTAAAATTGTTCTTGTTGTTATTGTCACTAAGGAAACGACTTCCTAGGAATCCGCAAGTTGAGCGCACAGACTCTCTGATGTGCAGCCAACTCTCTCTTCCAACACACTTCCCAACCCTCTGGAGAATCAGGTCTGCCCACCAAGGGAGATCTCTCCTGCTCTGTCTCAGCTGAGTCTATACTTCACGTGGAGGCTGAACTCTGATGCTCCAGAAAAGCCACGGTCCAGATTTGTCATAACGTGAGCTATCAAAGCATAGAGTCATGACTAAACCAAGGGATTTTGCCTTAATATCCTCCCCCTCTGCAGTCCAACAGCACTGCCAGGAGACCTAGAATAGCACAGGAGCTCGGGAATGTGGGAGGCACAAGACAGAATTTTTTCTGTCTGTTCACTTGTCGTGTTGTTTTTAGTCATAATTTACCTCCCCCCCAAGACCCCTGCAATAATTTAGATGTATGCTGGTTTTGCACTGAGGCCAACAAGGTACATACAGGTTGTTTAACCTCTTCAGCCCTTCAAACAAAGCATCCATCTGAAAACTGTCTATTGGAAACGATGTATGAAATTTGAAAATCAACTATGCCTAGGCATTGGAAAGAAGACTCTTAGTTGACTTATCTTCAAACCCATGCAACATGCCATGCAAATAATGTAGTGACCAAATTCCAGATGCCCAGCATGTTGTCTGGAGAACATTAATTTCCCAACATTGCCACAGCCAATGTATTCCACAATCTTGCATCCCAAAGAATTTGATAAACAACATATTCTGCTGAAATATATTAAAAGAGGAACATGCATGCAGATATCCCATCACCAGTTCTGCTGCACACTAAGAAGCAAATAGTGGCTAAATTCTTTGAAAAAAGACATAGTTTGTAACAGGCTGCAACTAAGGAACAGAATTATTTGTTTTAACCACTGGGTACTCAGCCAAGACTTACAATGGGCCAAACGGAATATGTGAAAAGACTCCACTAATATAAAATTATTTTGCAGAATTTGAGCTTTTAAAATACTTTCTTGTTACCAGTAACAGGTGACCATGTCAGATCCTACTTCTTAAAGGTTCCTTGGCAGTTTCAGGAGGGCTTATGTACTGCTATGCTTCTCCAAGAGACAGAACACCTCCCTGTAGAGAAGTTTACTTCTGGTGTGTCCGTAGCTCTTTGCTGTCTCTGGTCTTCTATATGCCTTCCCCTTGTGTAAAAGCATCATCTAGCTCCCTGTAACTCTCCTTTTGAGTGGCCTCTAGACCAAAAATGCCTAAAAGACCTAAAAGCAAAACTGTTCTGTCCTTGTAAACATCTGGACCACGCTGAATCCATCTGTCAATGGCAACAATTCAATAACCACTGAGCAATCCTCTACCAAGGTAAAATCTGTCTGTTCAGACAGATGGGAGTTAAATTCATCACTCACCCCTGTATCAGAAGAGTTTTGCGAAAAAGAAGGAACATAAGAAAGCGAACTGAGTAGCCAACAATCACCAACAGTGGTTTCATAACAGAGGCAAGGAAAAGAAATGGACTTCAGTGTTACTGCTACATTGCTAAATCCATCAGGTCTGGGACCCTTCCTTGGCCTTGAGGTCAAGCAACATGTCATCACTTTTACCCCCTCTGCTAAACTGCTTTACTGCAAATTATGATGGACTCATCCAAACTGTCTATGAGAAGTCTCTGGGCCGTGATTTTCCCTGAGAACTGTTTGCAATTGTGGTGTTGGCCTTTATTTGTTAAATAATTTAGTAAATGTTCCATGGAGAACAACTCATCTGGAAATCAGATTCTCCCAGGTTGCTGCAGATTCTTCCTGTTTTCCTCCCATTACAGCAGTGTAAATGATTATCTGTTTTCCTAACCATTTCCACTCTAATTGGTATTCATGCCAGTGCTGAGTCAAGCAAATGCACCATTGCTGAAGAGATCTTACTGAACGCAGCTTCTTCCAGGAAGATTTATTTTATCTTGAAAAGACAACAGAAATTTCTGTCATTACGTTTCATAAAAATAAAAAGGCATGTTGCAAAACCCAAGCAGCTGATAAACGTTTGACAATGAAACTGTGCTTCTCTGAGCACATAAGAGCTCTGAATTTTCAGCAGAGCATCCCTTATTGACTTCCAATTTAGGATAATGACACTGATACTGCTAAGAAATCCTATGGGAGAAGAAGAGAAAGGATTCAGTTTTAAAATCTGTTAAATCTAAGAAGCAAATATTTTGATTTTTGTCTTTTAACCCTACTGTCCCATCTTTGACACAGAAGACCTGTGTTTTGTAAATCCATGAGGATAGTTAAGAGTGTTGTGATAGCAACAGCATATGAAACCTCAGAGAAATTGCACTCAACTGTTAGCTTTCATTCAAAATTTCTATATGTATTTATGCAAATCGTAGGAGATTTCCCTCCAGCAACTTCAGACATATACTTTGTGGATATTTATAGATAACTAAGTCATCCCAGACTCCCTTAATGGACAGTGGGGAAAAATCCATTTTGGGGTACAAGTCTCCTGCTTTATTTTAAATTACTGATTTAGGAAAAAATTAATTGAACCTTATATTCGTATGTTTCTTTAAGTATCTCAGATATAGATATATTGTAGAAATCTATTTAGTCTGTAAGCTCTCCAGGTGTCTCATGTGCAGGTTGTTGTGCTTTTGCAATGGAGCTTCATTTTGAAGAAACCACAAAATGAACAAAAACAAGTTTCAATGTAAAGACTGATTCATTTAAATGATTTATTTAAAAAAAATTCAAAAGAACATTGGTAGAATATTTACTGTTAAGACACATTAAGAAATCAGGGTCATCTCTTGTTGATTCAATGGTATTGTAGAAAGGCCAAGTTGCAACAAGCAGGAAGAATTTATTTGACAAACATTTCAACACCCCCGAGATGAATAACAGTGGATCCTTCCCCTCGCTCATCGCAAAGCATTGTGCAGGAGCTCTTCCAAAACCGCTCACGGGAAACTAAGAGGGGAAAACTCAAACCAACAGGTGGAGCAAAGTCTAAGACACTGTACCTCACCTGCTTTGTGTTGTTACTTATGGGACACTAAAGACAGCAATCTACTGATACAGGTGACACAGAATGTGATGTGGGATCACATAGAAGACTTTGCAAAGCCAAGCAGGAAAATATCAAGCTGCCAGCCATGGACCTCATCGTAATGTTGGCTGAAGACACGGCATTGGTAAGAAGAGCTTGAACGCCTATTGAACAAAGAGGGCATGTAAAAAAAAAAAGGGTACTGAACAGGCATGGCACACAGGGGGCCAGAAAGTGCTTGGAGGAATGTGCATTTGTTTTCTTTTTTGCTCATTTGCTTATTAAATGGGCTGGCAAATCAGAACGGTTCATTTTGCTGATGATTTATTTATTTTTAGAGACTAGCTCGTTGTTGAAGGCTAAAGTCAGTTCCAGATGATGTCACTACTACCAGTTCAATT
The DNA here is from genome assembly GCA_013400615.1 of Syrrhaptes paradoxus. NCBI lineage: Eukaryota > Metazoa > Chordata > Aves > Pterocliformes > Pteroclidae > Syrrhaptes > Syrrhaptes paradoxus. The sequence continues at coordinate 80,295 of VZTO01024010.1, forward strand.
TAGAGCACTTTAGATTTTTCTTCTTTCTTCATGTTCCCTTACATCAGCTATTTTTCTTAGCTTTCTTGATCTTGGAGGAGAAAAAACTTCCACAAATATTAATATAATGTCTAGAAGCGCTGAAAGTCAAGGCAGGAGGACAATGGGCCAACATTCACTCCACCAGCCAAGGAAGCAAAAGTCTTCAGATGCATTTTGAGGAAAGATGGAGATATGACAAGGGCAGCTGTAGAGATGTGAAACAGCAAAATCAGTTCAGCCATCTCCAGCTCTGCCTTCTTCCCCTTTGTCATTCCTGATACAAACGCACATCGCCTGCAGTAGTACAGGTTACGATCTCTGGTCTGATCCTTTACCTGTTGCAGGCTAAATATAAATACTGAGCCACTAAAGTTGGTAATTTTTCATAGTCACACAGAAGCAGTAGCACACTAGGGTGATGCATTTTTGGAAATGGCAAGGGCACAGCAGAAAGCGCAGAAAAATTTTGACAGTTGGAACCAGCCCATGAATCACAAGCTGTAACATCTTGGGTTAAAGTTCTCAAAGCTGATTTAAAAAATGTGAGTTAGAACATGTTGCTAAAGAGAATGACAAGGATTAGCTTGGACACGCAGTCAGACATGCCTGCACATTCTTTCCAATCTTGCCAGTTTCGATAAAATGAGTAGATCTCATTTACATTTTTTAGATCATCTTGTCTGGTTTACCAGCACTCATTGCCTAGTATCCCCACAGTTAATGGAGGTAAGAAGGATGTCCAATTCACATGCATGGTTTTAGAAACCTACTTCAGGATCAAAAGAACTGAAGTCTGGACCCCACTGCCTATAAAGACAGCATAAAATAAACAGCTATTTAGTCCCACTCAGAAATCTGCAAACACAAAAATGTTAAATGTTTAGAACAAGTACTGAAAGGAGAAGCAAAAGGGAAATTATGTAACATTTTATATGATTGCCTGAAAATTCCAACAACCTCTGATTTAAATGAAATTTTTTTGAAATATTAATATTTTTGGTAAATGACATGCAAACCCAAACCATTCTGTGATTCTATGAAAACAATTCCAGGAGTAATGTGGAGCTAAATAGATACACCTGCAACGCTGTAAAGTCTTTTGTGGCCCAGCATCAAAACTGTGGTATCTCAAGACAGCAATACCAGGGAGCATTTCCAAGCCCCGCACGACAGTATATGAAAATCAACTGAACTCTCTGTGTCCGTGTTAAGATCACTGAGGCCAAGATTTCATTGGTCTCATTCTAAACCATGAAGAAGGATCAAAAATCCATGGCAGGACTCACATTGCAGATGAAACCACCTCACTGGCATTTATTGAAGATTTTTCTGGCTGAAGCATTACAGAGTAGACACCTGTATTTATCTGCATTGACTGAGCATGGCCTGGGGGCAGGATCAGTAGCCTAAATGCTGGTGTTTGGTGTCACCAGTACCCCGGGGTATCTCACCATCCCTCACACAGAGGGTGGAAGATCTGGTGTACCTAAGCATCATACCTACAGGTTCCTGGTTGATGTTAGGTACCCAGGGGATCTCAGATGGCTCTTAACACCTATGTTTAAGTAACTGAACTGTGTCCTAAATCTCTTTTGGCCATGAGAGGAGCTTATGTTCTTATGTACATGTAGACACTTCAAAATACAGACCTATCTTTACGGGTCTTATTCTGTGAGCTGGATTTCATTTCTGGTCAGCATGATAGAAACCATCTTAGCTAAAGAAACCTTCCATACAGAGGAAAGGGAACGATTTCAACACCAGAGGTGAAAATCTGTCAGGGTTACACTTGCTGGGGGAACCAAAAAGCTGTGACATTCCTTTCTTCTCCTCTGCTGAATACCATTCAGACCTTGGCAGTCTCTGAAGGCGCTTTTCCATGACCATCATCACTATATCCAGCTGCGGTACAAAGAGCAAGTCCGAGAACAAAAAGCTAGAGAATATAGAGCAGTGCCCAGAGACTTGAATGCAGCAGAGAAGTAACTTCAACAAGGCTAATAATGGCTTTTGATGCCACTCTCTCCTCTGCAGTCACCAAGTATTGTTCTCTAATGAAGTTTGCTCCAGCTGTTCGCCCACTGTACATAATCATCTCAGTTAACTAAGCCATTCACTAACACAAAAACACCATCCAAGCCGTCAAACTTCATGCAACTCGAATAAATGAGTGTGGATTGCAGAATCCAAGTCTCCAGTGACAGCTGTGACACATTCCCAGCCTTAGTCATGAAGAGTTTAAGCATCTGCGGTATTTCTGATGCTCTCTCATCTCTTCTGCATCTTAAGTCAGAGCACAAAACTCCTGGAAGGAATCCAAAGATCCAGCTCTCCCAAACACAGGAAATGAGTAACTTTACTAACTTTAACTTGGGCCTTTATATAATGCACTTCTGCTGCCTTCTTTATATAATTTGTTTCTGGGCCAAGTCTAAGAGAGAAAGTTCTGTTGTGCATTCAACGTGCTAGAAATGTTCAAAGCCCAAGCTCATATTTGGCTGTTGGTACTAGTTACATCAATTTAAGAATTTACATACATATATAAATACCATTATTACAAAAATTGCTTATTAAAAGGAAATTTTTTTTAGTTACGACCATAGAAGTGCCATTTTATATTTTGCTAGGGGAAATAAAAAAAAACCAACCCACAAACCTTCTATCTATAAACTTACTTCAAAAATGTGACAGTAACAGCAGAAATAGAAATGTTATGACTTAAAGTCTTACCATTCCAGGAAAAGAAATTAATAGATAAGGATGTCTTAGCTATTTTAGGCTCCCTTTCCAAATAAACATAATTACTTTCCGCTGTGGAGAAGTGTACCTCTTAGTACTACAACTTTAATTCCAGTCTACAAATCAATGTGTTCTAAGAGGTTCATGTATTTATATTGTTCACTGCTTGTATTTCAGTAAATATTTTTAAAGGCCATAGTTAAGGAGGAAGGTGTTAGTTAAAGCCATTTATCAACTGACTGGGGGATTTTGTTAGCTTAGGACAGAGGGTGGATGCTTTATAATAAGAAAGCATCGAGCTATTGATTTATGGCAAAAAGCTGGCTTACAGGTCACCTAATTCTAAGCATGTCAAGTGCTCCGAGCTGGCCCAAATGTATTTCACGAGGTGCCAACCCTAAGCTAATGAGGTCTGGTGAGCATTCATCTCTAGCTTCTTGCAGCTTACGGTGTAGCTGGTCACAAGTAGGGTACATTAGAGGAGGCTTGGAGCATCGTACAGCTTCTGACTGGCTCAGAGAACAAGTGGTAAAAGCTTGCATCTGCCTGCAGAAAGTCATGTAGCCATCCTAGATGTGTCCCTGTGTTGATGTATCCCCTCCTGATCACAAAATTACATACAGGCTTCAGTTGCCAAATCCCTCTTAATAATTTTCTGAAGACAGAAAATGTTGATACACTAGGGAAGCCTCTGAGATCTAAAATAATCAATGAATAATTAAAAAAAAAATCCCAACACAAACAGATAAGGTGTTACCTTGGGCACATGGCACTGTGGCAAGAATTCTCCCTGCAAGGGACAGGCTGAGTCTGCCACTTGTTGGATAAAAGGGGAATTGGGGTGAGGAAGATGTGGGGGCTACAAAAAATTACCAATCTTCCCCCTGAGCAAAGATGGGAGAGGAATCACCCTTCACGGGGATGTCCCTGAGATACCATGGAAGGACTCATCTCACAGACTTTGGGTGTGTATCTCTGAGCCAGATGAACCACCCTCCCCATGTACAACAGAGTGAACTGGGGTGATCAGCTTGGTTGTGACCATCTAGTTTTCAGATGCTTAAGTGAGAGTAAATGAACATCACTCAGGGTGCCAAACATTTCTGAGTGAGAAAGCCTTCCTCCACACAAAATGAATGGTAGTTCAGCCAGGGAATCCTTTGGGGACAAATCTTCAACTTGAGAATAAGGCAATTTATACCTCCTGCACTTCTCAGAGATGGATCCAGAGATAAATCCACTC
>VZTO01024015.1:0-16025 GCA_013400615.1 Syrrhaptes paradoxus
TTTTTGCAGGTTGCAAAAGTGAAAAACTGCAGATAGATCTACTTTCTTTCAAACAGACTGGGTCTCCATTTGGTGGCAAAACCCCCACTCTCATGGCACTCATGCACTGTATATACAGTGCTTTTATACTTTTCCACAAGCTGAAATAGTGGACTTAGAGTCTTCTGCATTTTCTTTCAAGGTTTTTCTAGAGACAACTAAGTAATTTATTCAAGTCTTTTACCAGCTTTTAGTTTTAGCTGATTCATCTGTAAATTGGGTACAAAAAATTCTTGCTTTAGAGGACTATGCAATCAGAAACAGCTATACTGATTTATACCAGCTGAAGATACGAGCTTTTCCATTTATTAATGTTCTGAAAGTACTTTGAGATCACTGGATGAAAACACCAGAGGATTTTAGGAATAGAGCAAATAATTTATATTACTAAGCCATTCCAATCTGCAGTTTTAGACCAGTGTGGATTTTTTTCTCAGTTACATAAATTACTGTCCTGGGCTGGTAGGCTGATATTCCTACTCNAAAAAAAAAAACAAAAAAAAAATATAAACAGAAAAAATTAAAAAAAAAAAAAAAAAAAAAAAAGAAGTAGCTATTTGCACCAGCTTAACTTTCTTTGGAGTTTTCCAGCTCTGTGGTTCTGTGGGATGGTACTTGCAAGTCATTTCTTTCTGGGTTGGGCACTTCTCTGCAATCTCTTCTGGGAGAACAAATGTTTGGGAGCATCTTAGCCATGTGCTTTAAATGTGCAAAAATAGAATAGAAGAATAAAAGGAACAGAGTCCCTTGGCAGAATCTCTTTAATGTCTAGCATCTGATGTTCAGATTGCTGGGGAGGGGAGGATCAGATGCCTGATCCTACGCTCAACTGGAAGCCGTCCCTTGGCTTCTCTGCAGACAGCAGCATATCCAAATGGAACATATTAATTCTTTGGGGAAACCTCCTTAGTGGGACAAAAAGGAATCCTTTCAGCTTCCCAGACACATGCTCTTTCCTGGTACCATCAGACTTAAAGGAGGACCTGCACTACCTACCTTGGGCTGGAGGACAGTTTCATTGTAACTGCAAGGTTTAGCATGGATAAATAACTCCTGGGATCCAGCTGCTCAAGCTTTCAGGCTTTGACATATTTATTAATGAAAATGTGAGAGAAAAGAAAGAAACAGTCAGACAGGCAAGATGCCCCTGTAACTCTGCTGTCATCATTAGGTGAATATGTTATACCAAATATTTATGCATCTATATGATTCAGGATCAGAGAAAATAAATCTCTCTTTTATGTGTTTTATTTTCTTTGGAAAAGGGAGTAGAGGAGAGTATGAGTCATACTAGAAGAATAAAACTCACTCCTCTTCTGACAAAAGCTACTCGTTTTGTTGGAGAACGATCCTAGCATTAACTTCTGTTTGCTGATAACCCTTGCAGCCCAACTGGCTTCAAGGAGGAAGCTGATGGCCTGCCAGTCCCCAGTCCATACCTGTCTGGTGACCCATGGCCAGAAGCCAAACCATATTTCTTATTCTTGCTCTGGGTAGATTAATAACTGTTCCTGCCCAGGTCTGGTTGCAGGCTGCCTATGCAGCCTTGCAAAGAACTTCTGAGTAGCAGAATTTTGAACCTTCGCACCATAACAAATCCTGCCAGCTGCAGCCTGACTTCTGAACATAGGGTTGGTCTGGGGAATTTGGGAAGGTTAACATCAATATCTATTAATGTGTGATCAATGTTAGTTTTATGCTTTAAAAAAAAAAGTAAACCAAAACCAAAACCATATTTTCTGTTCTGATCTGATTCAGAGGATTCTGTTCTTAGGCAATTGAAAAGGGAAGTGCTATGGCTGTGGAGCTGCTGAGGAGGCACTAGATGGATGATTTTTCTTTCTTACACCTTGCTGTGCCCTCCAGAGTGTAGATGAGATGGGAAAAGAGCAAGATACAGGGTTGAATGATTCTCTACTCCCAAGAGATGGTGAAGGGTCAGGAGCTTTCCGTGCCTGTCCGACCATCCTCACTCTCCTGAAGTAGGAGAAGCCTGTTTAGGAGGGAGAAGCGAGCTTTACATTGATTTTGTGTAAAGAAGAAAGGGATGGAATCTAGTGCTTTGTGTAGGCTTTCTTTACAGCTGCCAACATCAAAACATTTTTCTGAAGAGAGTTATTCAAGGATAATGAAGGCTGAGAGGTGGCAAATGCCCAAAGATTTTATTTATGTCCTTGTGAAATTTAGTCTACATTTAAAAATTCATGTATATGATTCCTTATGACACTTCATAAGATAGGAAAGTAAGTTACTTTTGTGCAGGAATTTGCATGTGTGTTTTGTGCCACAAAGGAGTTCCTGCTAAGGCAAGAGAAAGGTTAGAGAGGTCCTACATATGCAAAGTCCAAAACAAAATTCTATGTTGTTGTTGAGATATTAAGCTGCTCTTCTCTGAGCAGAGATCTCATAGTAGTTATTCATAAGAGGAGCAACCTTAAATGCCTGTTTGTTAATGTAGAGGAAAACTGGATTAGAGATTTAGGAAATAGATGTCTGTATGATCCTCTCTGCAACTGAGAGATTTTGCAGCTCTCATCTTTTTGAAAGACCAAATAGTAGTTGGCTAGTGTAAGAAGGATCATGGACACCCTGAGATGTTTTAGAGAAGAGTCAAGCTTGCTATCCTAGTAAACAGATTACATTTTCCATGTCTTTTTAAAGAGAAGTCCTTAGAGTTTATCTTCAGTATTAGATCAAGAACAATGTAAAATGGATGAGGTCTGACACTCCAGGTCCCTCAGTATTATGGAGGGTGGAAGAGAAATAACAATGACACAGGTCTTGTGGGCACAGAGGTTAGCTCTTATGGTACATAGTATGCAGAGTAGCACCAGCAAAGTTCTGTTGTAATTTGTGAGATAGTATTATGGCAAAAGTAGGGTGCTGTTCTTCTGGTGAAATTTAACAGATGCTGTGTGCATTTTATAAAGAAAAAAATTATTTATTTCAGGAAAAACCTCTTGAGCCTTATTTTAGTCATGTGAATTCAGGTAGTACCGAAATCGGTAACAGAACAGTGAGTTCTAAGTACCACCTCCTGTTATTATCCTTCTAGCCTTCTCCTTCCTTTAGCTGAGATTCCCATATATCATTTCTGCAGAGATTTATGAATATGTTACTATTTCCTGTTCAGTACTATTAAAGATGGTGTTAATAGCTATTCCTGGTACTTTGTGTTGAAAGACCTTCCTTTCAGTATTTAATAATTTTATTAATGTTATGCAGTGTGGCTGGCAGTTTTCATGTCAGACGTATTTATTTGACAAAAAATTTGAAGAAACTGTGGCTAAATAATTTTTGCTGTTTCTAAGAATGAGATTAAAGGTCAAATGCATTGTTTTCCCCGAGTTATAAAAAAAATGTGCTGACATCTTTATGCTTTTGAGCAAGGTCTTGAAATGTGGTAGAAGTGTGGTAGATTTTCCCAATGTTCCAAATTGTAAGAGTCTCAAAAATCTCATTCTGTGTTAGCCTGGTTAGGTTTATTAGTACTCAGCAACTTGAGTTTCCAGAGCTTCTGTCTGCACTGAACACACCCCATCTTCTGACTTCTGAGCATTGTCTATGCTGTACTCCATAGTGCTGCCACTTTATTTGACATGAAGAAATACAAAACAGAGCTTGACTTGAATTTGAGGAAATGTGAACAGAGAGGAGGAGGGCAAAAGCTCAAGTGGCTGCAGATAGGGTGGGTTCTCCACAGGATCCCTCCTTCTTTCAGAGTATAAGATCTGTGGTGCCTATGGGGACAGATCAAGACTGCATATCAGCCACAGTCCTCATAACTAATCAGATCTGTGCCACATGTGTTGCAGACATGGGGAAGTTTGGGAAGTATGTGTTGCTTCAGACAGTGAACATAGAGTATCAGAAGGTATGTATGTAAGAAAGATAAGATGTGGTTGCATAGGATATCTTTATTCCTGATGTTGTTCCCTAACTTTGTAGAGATTAGACTGCAAAAATGTTCAGTCACTGTAGTGTCTAATGTAATTATTCCTATGTGTACGTTGTGTGTTATATAGTTATACATCATGGAACTATAAGAAAAAGACCTAGAAGAGAACTAATCTGAACTCCTGACTCAAGGCCATGTCAGCTTGAACCTGTCGCAAGCTTGATGGATGTTTGTTTTACCTATTATAAAAGAGATGAAGACGCTTCAATTTTCTTAAACATTTTATTTAAATGACTATCTAAAAAAGCGTTTTCCAATGTCTGAACTACACCTTTCCTGATGCAACTACTTCATGTCCTATCCACAGTGGAAATGTTGAGCAGGTTATTTCTTTCCTCTTGCAACAACCACTTACATATTTGTGGACTTTTATCATGTTTACTCTCATGTTATGTGAATCAAATAATTATAAATCTATCATTTTATCCACTTAGCTCACATTTTTTAGAATTTTTTTCTTCCCTTTTGTTCTCTCAAGTTGGTCTAGGTCTTTCTTGAAGTGCAGTGCTCAATACTGGAATCCCTACTTCACGAGAGGCCTACTAATGATGTGTAAAAAAAGGAATATTTCAAAAATTATGGCACTCTGTCTGCAAACATTCATGGTACAATTTCAGTGAAATCTCCAGAAAAATGAATTTGCCTCTATCTTTTTTTTTCCTTATGTAAAAGAATATTCATTGAAATGCTGTATGCCCTGAAAAAGTCTTTATATGTAGTCTGAATTCTCCTTTTCTCTAACAAGGAACACTTTCCTAATATTAAAATTACCTTTGAGGAAATCAGAACAGGATAAAGTTTATAACACACAGATCAAAAAGTAAACCAAGGAAAAATCTAAAGGGCTGTTAAATTATTATTAATATGATTTTTTTTCCCCACAGAAAAACCTTAATCTTTCCACAAAAGCATGATCTCTTTGGCCTATGTTGCTTAAAAAATACATAAATAAATATTGAACTAAGACAAATAGCATTACACATGTGCAAAATTGATCTTGGGATTTCCTTGAGGAAATATATTTGAATAGAATATTAATTTGTGTATTTACTTTTTAATGTTAGTGATGTCCTCCTGAATTAGCACAGTCATTACAGGCTTAACATTTGGTGCGCTAGTGTCAAAGCCATCCTGACTCCTTCCCTTCAGAAATTCAGCCTGAAAGAAGGTATCTGCTAATGCAGAATGTAGGGTCTTATTTTCTCCTTCAACACATCTTTAGTGTTTTGAGTTTGGAGAAGAACGAAAATCAAGCAACAAAATATCCCCATGGAAATTTGTCAAAGAAGGGGTTAAAAAAATGGAATCTTTGTGACTGTGAAGGGCTGAATTATCTTCCTGACACCAGCAGGGGTTGCTGTCACTAGTTTGTGGTTGACACATTCCTGTTATGCTTGACCTTGGAAAGGCTTGACAACATAGTCTGGATTTGATTAAGGGAATTTCATGTTCTTCCTTTGCTAGAGTCACCCCCCACCTCGACAAACATTTAAAAATGTTAAGAGGGAGAAAAAGAAATTTTGGAAAGCAAACATTTTCCCAAAAGAAATTTATAGTTCGAATTTACACCAAGTTCGCACTAACTGGAGCAGTCCGGGTTTCCACTCGGGCTTTGAATGCTCTCTGTAAGCCATTAGTCACTTCCCTGGAAGAGGCAGCTTTTTATAGGCAGCAGGATAAAACAGGCACAGATGTGTGTGTAAGGCTTTCACAAGTACCTGCATTTTTTTTTCCTCAATCATAGAAAAGAAAAAAGAGTGACTATAGCAAGAAATGAGTTGAAGCCTTGGACTTTGCTTGGGTTTGGACAGCTACTATGAAGAATGATTTAATTAAAAGAAAATACCTTGTGTTGTGGATTTTTGAGAATGAGGCAATTTATATAATGAAGACAGAAGTTCTTTAGTTTTTAACATGTTGAGTTTTTTTCACTCTATAGGACTGTGATTATGCCAGCTGCCAATGAGTTTGATCCAGAGATTGTCCTGGTGTCAGCAGGATTTGATGCCGTCGAAGGCCATGACCCTCCGCTGGGCGGGTACAAAGTCACAGCTAAATGTAGGTATTGTCATAAGGTGCATGTTTCTGAGTTGTTATTTTTTCTAGTTAGGAATCTTATTTTATGTCCAGCTTATGTCCATATTTCTATTCTGTGAGATGACACCCGTGTCGCTGAGCACAGGGACTGTCCGTCAGTTAATAGGGATGCCCATGGAGCTGCAGGTCTCACCCAGCTCATGGACAAGGTGGAAATGAACATGTTTGTGTTTCTGGCTCACTCCTTTCTGTTCCTCTTAGCGTTTTTGTCTTGGCTTTTAAAAGTATTACTTTTCTGGCATTCAAATAACATTTTAGAGGTTTCATGCTTTTCGATAGGCCACACTTTTCAAATGTAAGTTATTTCTTTTTAAATATCTATTGGAGATTTTGGACTTTGGAGGCCTAAATTCAATCTCATATTGCTCTTTTGTTATTGTAATCTTTTCAGCTTGATGGCATTAATCATGAATTACGTCAGTGTTGATGAAGGCCAAAGTTTTCTAAAAGACTGCTCTGTTGGATCTGAATGCTTGGACATCCATTTCAGTCCTCCAAAGTGTGTGCTCATGGCAGAGATTTCATACTTTCTGAAAGACAGGTCTGTCTGAGGTGTCTCATATGTAGCACTCCAAAGTCACTAGCTCTTACAGGATATTGTGGCCAAACTGATTCTGAGCCTCGGATGTTAAGCAAGGCTGGGTAATACTATGTGCAGTGATGCGCCCTGTAACACATTTCTATATAAGTTGCTTTCCATGACACAACACAAAACAGTTTCCTAATGCAATGCTGTCAGTAATTTTATTCAGTATATACACTTTTCTTCAGTACATCTCAAGAAATACAGTAATAACCCGTAGAATCATAGAATCATAGAATGGTTTGGGTTGGAAAGGACCTTCAAGATCATCAAGTTCCAACCCCCCTGCCATGGGCAGGGGCACCCTCCACTAGCCCAGGTTGCTCAAAGTCTCATCCAGCCTGGCCTTGAACACCTCCAGGGACGGGGCATCCACAGCTTCCCTGGGCAACCTGTTCCAGTGCCTCACCACCCTCATAGTGAAAAATTTCTTCCTAATGTCTAGTCTAAATCTGCCTTCTTTTAGCTTATACCCGTTACCCCTTGTTCTCTCACTGCACTCCCTGATGCAGAGTGCCTCCCCATCTCTCCTGTAGCCCCTTCAGGTACTGGAAGGCTGCTATTAAGTCTCCTTGGAGTCTTCTCTTCTCCAGGCTGAACAACCCCAACTCTCTCAGCCTGTCCTCATAGGGGAGGTGCTCCAGCCCTCTGACCAATTTCGTGACTCTCCTCTGGACTCTCTCCAAAAGGTCCAGGTCTTTTTTATGTTGGGGGCCCCACATCTGAACACAGTACTCCAGGTGGGTTCTCACAAGAGTGTAGCAGAGGGGGAAAATCACCTCCTACAACCTGCTGCTAATGCTTCTTTTGATGCAGCCCAGGACACAATTGGCTTTCTGGGCTGCAAGCGCACACTGCCGGCTGATATTTGTCTTCTCATCCACCAGTACCCCCAAGTCCTTCTCTTCAGAGCTGCTCTCTATCCATTCTCTGTCCAGCCTGTATTTGTGCTTGGGATTGCCTCGAGCTATGTGCAGGACCTTGCACTTGGCCTTGTTAAATTTCATGAGGTTTGCACAGGCCCACCTCTCCAGCCTGTCAAAGTCCCTCTGGATGGCATCCCTTCCCTCCAGCGTGTCCACCACGCCACACAGCTTGCTGTCATTGGCAAACTTGCTGAGGGTGCTCTCCATCCCACTGTCCATGTCTCCGACAAAGATGTTAAACACTGGTCCCAAAAACTACTTAAGTAGTTATTAAATATGGATCTCTGCTGCTAATGAAAAATGCCTTGGGAAAATCCCGAAGAAGTCAATGGCATTTAGGGCACTACATAAATATACACCAGCTCAGAAGATTTAGTCCTTCTGACATGAAGAATGGAGTTGGTGTTCACTTCAGGAGGAGCAGGGAAAAGCCATATATTTTTCATTTTCATTTTGACTGCATGCTGCAAAGGCTGCCCTGAATATCGAGGACAAAAGGATAGATGGAGAGGTAGAGTGACTGTCCATAGGGCCATGCTGTGGAAAAGCTAGAGTGCAGAGAGCAGTGGAAGGGCCTACCCAAAACCACTCACACACTTGTGCTAATGCACAAGTGGATTGGAAAAGGAACATCCCTGTGGCTGCAAGTAAGGCATACTGAGTTTTAGCACAGCTTTTCAGGTTAAGACAGTGGTTGCACTAGAGAGGAAAGAAACATATCAGCCTGTATGCATCTTTGAGTATCATTTATCTGCATATCATGATTTTCAGAAAAAACATTATGCATAAAAAAGCCCTTCATAAGAGGTTTACTCACTGTTTTTTTCTCTAAGTGTAGCTCCTGGTCAGAGGTGCCATTCCATGATCTTATGTGGTAGGGAGATGAGCATCCAACTGGTACAAAAAGATATTTTGTTGAGAAGCATTGTATAGTTGTTTTATATTTAGCAGCTGAGAATGCGTACTACATGTCCCTTAAGCATGGATGATGCTCCAGCAAGATGCTTCGGCATCAACAACTTAAATAGAAATCTCAACAAGATTCATATTTTCCTCTCAGGTTAGACTGAATTTTACCCTGACAGCAAAGAAAAACTGATATTGGAATCAGTGTTAATTTTCATTCATGAACTAATTAATTAACTCTTCATAAATTTTTTAGAAACTGATGTCTTAGTAGATTTTTTAATATAAGAGCATCCACATCTACAAGTTGCAAGTGTCCGTAAGCAAAAAAAAAAGTGATTTACAGTAGGTGGCTTGTGTTTAAATTAAGGGAAAAGCCAAGACAGACCCAGATAATGATCATGCACCTGAGGGATGAATAAAGCCTTTTGTACAAAGCCAAAGGAATTTATTATTTCCCCAAAACAAAATTCTCCACATTCCACCATACCATTTTAGAATGCAGCATACTATATGTGGTATGTAGAAAAATGAAGTCCAAAGAGAAACATTCATATTGAAGACTAAAAATAGATATCCATGCAAATTTTCAGTATAGTTGGTTTGTAATAATTAGAAATTATGCCTAAAATAAGTAAATGCAAAGTAAAGTTTAACCTGGAAATATTCTTTCTTTATAATTCTTTATCACTTTGGTTACACTTAAGACATTGAATTTTCTGATTTCTATGACTCAATACAAACTTCACACATTTAAATTAGGAAGAGATTGACATCAAAGGAGAGAAGATGGATCCTTAGCTATCAACTTTGCTGTTAAAGAGAGTTAGGGAGACACTAGATTCTTGATAAAGAATTATTTATGTCTTTCCTTCAGAGTATAGTCAAAGAGAAAAAATTAAAATGTGTCAACCAATCACTGATTCCAAATCATAAAGTAAAATAGGATGGACATAATGGATTGGACTAATTACACCCTTGGAGTCACCGTACAGAAGGCGATTACATGCAGAAAAAAATGGTCCACTAAATCCACACAGCTTGAGAGGTGTAAATTATAACACAATATTTTAATTTTTTTCCTATATCGACACAACCTGATTTACTGAGGAGCTGCCATTTCTGACTAGTAAACAAACATATCAGCAACCAAATGTTTGTATATATTTTAAATACATGGGTCTGATGTGTATGTCAAGATTTCTCACAGTGAGCTCACACCCTCAGCTCCTCTAGAACAGTGTAGGATGGAAGAAGGCCATCTGAGATCAGTGATGATAGCAGAGCGAGGAGACTTTCCTTTCTCACTTTCCTAATTTATCGCCAGTCCCATTAAGTAATGAAATCACCAATGGTCTTTTTCCATTGAGTAAAAGAGGTAGTGTTTAAAAAGGATTGGAAGGGAAGTTTGCGTCTTTCCTTTCCTTTCTTATTGCACTTTTAAAATCACTTTCCCTAAGTAAGTAAATCTTTTTCTCCAAGTGCCTTTGCAATTCATTCATCTGTTGATTTTTTGAGGAGAAAAGTTTTCACTAAACTAATGAATAGTTTAGTTAAACTAACTTTGACCTGTCCCCAAGACAGATTTTTTTTGGTGCAATGCAGAATTGAAAATTAAAATTAACTAAAACTTTTTTTGAACATAAACTTTGAGTATTTCACAGGCACATTTTTAATTTGTGTTGGCTCTTCTTATCCTTTGTTCCAATCCTCTCTCCCATTGAAGTGCTACCATTTCAAAAGGTGCTTGTATATGCCTAGGTATGCATACACATCCTGAAACATACACTCAACCTGTGTGTGTAAAATTTGTGATGGATTTTATATTCTGTTAAGAAAAAAAATTGGGCTTCAAAGACTTGAGAAGACTGGTAGCATATAGCAGAACTTTCTGCTGCTGGGAAGCTCTCAGGCCTTTGGTACCAGCTATATTCCTAATATCTTAGTAAGAAAAGGCAAACTTTATTGACAGCGCTCTTTGTAAGACCACCTAGCATGATTAGAAACATCAGGTATACTTCTGAGTGCACAACCACTTTGTCCTGAAGAAGGTCTTCCCAAAAAAAGGGGAGTTGTGTCTGAAAAGGAGTTTCTTTTTCCAAATACACCTCTTTTTTTTTTTTTTCTGATAAAGGTATTATATACACTCACAAACTCTGCCTTACCTGTGTCCTTATGGTATGATGGCTGCACCAAGTTTAACATCAAAAAGCAAAGAAAATAAAAGAAAATAAGGCACACAGCACAAGGTCTTGTATCAGTTATAGGTGCCAACTCCTGCTCAGGAGCTTCTCTGACTTCTGGTAGGGTGTGGCTCAGATTATCAATTTATTTTAGACTTTCTATGGCCCCTCTCTTATGACTCAAGCTTAACTTCATTAGCTGAAATAGTGGAATATCTTTTGTATTGTCAAGTCCCTCTTTAGTATTGGCATATCTCTGTCCATGTTTCTTGGTTAAACTGGTTCCCCAAGCTGTGTGGTGAAGGTGGATGCCTCAATGGGAGCTCTCTCATGCACAACTCTCTTATGCAGAATAACTATTGATTGCATTGGGATCCCCTTGGTTAGATAAAGGACTATAAAGGTGCTTTAATTTTACTGTAAACTGCAACCAGGTAATAGGAAAAAATGCCTCAGTTCCTGACTAGCCTAATATTTCCTTTTTATTACTAGAAATCTTATTATTTTTTCAATAAAGTAACAGATGAAATAACCACACAAGGTATTACATATTATAAAAACATAATTGTATCAAATCCACTTTTTATACTGGAGTAGTAAAAATTGTATTGACAATAAATATAAGAAAAATAATGGGGGAAGAAATAAAGGGGATAAAGGTTTTTTATATTTTGAATAGTAAGGAGATGCCTAAAGAGCATGAATCTACTCTTCCATCTAATCCTGATGATGCTTAGGTGGAACTACTGACGAGAGAAATTATATATTCTGTGCTTTACTTTGTAGTTAATTTTTACAGCCTCTGCTAAAATGTATTGTCACACCATTTGAATTTTTTACAGTGAACAGGTCTGAAAAAGAGCTGCCAAATCTGATCATAAATTTGCAAGTTGTTAGACCTTGTAAGAGCACTGTTTTTAAATTTAGCTCTGCTGACTGAATTTCTCCCTGTAACATTATCCTGAGGTGAAGTACTTTGTTTTATAGAGCAGCCCTTAGAATAATGCTTCATTAAAGTCACTGAGATCACTTTACTGTTCAAGTAAATATTGTACATAATGGTGACCATTCCAGAAAAAGAACAAAGTCAATAGAGAAGCATCAAGCAAAAATTAAGACTTTTTTTGGGGGTACTTATCTTCCTGAAGCTCTGAGTTTGTTAAAGGCTATGATGATTTACTGGAGTTTTCCTGTTGTTTTACTCTCTTATTCCAAAGATGCCATTTGACACCAGAGTGCAAAATAAGATTAGTAATTAGCAGTAGGAAAACATACCACTGAAAGCACTTAAAGAGTAAATTCTATTATACCTGTCTACTCTTATGCCAAATTTTTGATGCAATGTTGATCCTTTGTCTAGAATATACTGACTCTAACTAAGTTGACTTGCAACTTTTAAAGTTTTTATCTGAGAAAATTGCAATAACTCCCTTAACTTATCAAAAGCTGCATTATGTTATGATACACTCCTTTCAAGTGGAACCACTGTAAAAAATGGTAAAGCTGTGAACAGTTTCCCTCCTGACAAGCCTTCAGCAGGTAGACCTTAGAGGACTTCACTCTAACAGTGCACAATCTGTCTCGATAATCAGAGCAGAGGGAACAATTAATGCTCTAAAAAGTTTGTTTCCAAAGTATATATGAGCCGAAGGGGTAGAAATTAATGTGTAAAAAGAGCTGCTGACTTACATGTAGCCTACAGATCTTCTGTCAAGGAATCTCTTGTCATGGCTGGAACTGGTACTTCTCAGAATACAAGAGCAACCACCTTGAACTTGGGTGCCTGTCCTGTTGGTTTCTGCTTTGCCCTTCACATTTCAGTTCCAACTTCCCCCAGGGTGTAATTATTTTTTATAACAAGGCCTCTCATGTAGCAAACAACGCTATAAAAAGATAAAATACCTAACATCTGGGGACAAGCAAATTCATTCAAAATTGATTTTTTTTCTCCTGGAAGCATGTAATTTCTAAAGGAATACAAAGATAATGTTGTTAACTATATACTGCACAGTACCTTGAACTGACTGCAAGTTGTTTAGCATAGAGTGATTGTAATGTCTTTGGGGAGGGACTACACTTCCTTGTGATTGTCTGAAAGACTTCCCTGTCACTTGACTCTGAAAGAGTCCTGACTGGGACTACTGCAGCTAATGTTATAGGTAAATGTTAAAGGAAGGCAAGCAAAAAAAGCCCATGCAAACTGACAGCTGACAAAACAGTAATTTTGGCTTGGTAGCTGCTTAAACACAATTCAAGTCTCTATGGCTTTTATAATGCCATGTCTAATATCTTCTCGCAATCAAGAAAGTCTTTTTGACTCAACTATCAGCACAAGAATCTATAATCTTGGAAAGCCTGGCACTAACTGCTTCAGAGAGCAGTTTCAGGAAATGGTGTGAGCGGCTCAGGCAGCTCATTGCTGTCGAAAATGGTGGTTGCACGCCCCTTCCCCTTCTGAATTGTCCATTGCTTACCTTGCACTGGCTCTGGTTCTTGTCAGATCTCTCTGTAAACACATGCTGCATTAGCTCATCAAACCATCAGAAAACCTAATCAACCAAAAAAGTGGAGAGATTTCTGTTGGGCTACGAAGTTGAATCAAATTATGGAGGGATCAATGTGTGCCACAGCTAGTGGAAGGGGAGCAGGGACAGTAGAGAAAGGGTGAAGTGGGGTAGGATACCTTTTGGTAGCAGAAAGCTGTTAAATGAACTCAGTTGCTACAGCTGCCTTCTTGTCTAAATGCTGAGTTCAGAGATTTAGTTTTGGTTAACATAATTTGGTTATCTCTCCAGTACTGGAGGTGATAAGGTAGTTATCCATCAGGATAGATCTTGAGCTTTTGGCTCAGAGCTAAAGGCATTGGAGGTGGGGTGGAGAAATTATCATACATATAGTTATTCATGAGGCAGTCTCCTGATTCATATCAGAAATATTCCTTTTGTTCCTTTTGTCTCTTGGAAGCTGCAGAATACACAGTGACTGGCAATAAGAAAAAAAAAGCATCAAGACTTTGCTTCCAGTTGTTCACTTTGGAATGCAAAGTTTGGGTTTTCTCTAGGGTGATTTCTTGAATACCAATTGAATGGTTGCTTGGTACAATACAAAAGGCATCAAAGCAGATGACAAGTTCATTGGTGACCTACCCTCAGACATGAGTTTTTTAGTAGGATTTACTGGAAGAAGGAAAGCATTTTGATTTCTTTTTCCTCCTAGCTCACAACAGTGGTTGCTGTAGCATCTCTTATGGCTTGGACATGGCCATTGGATTGCCCAGCCTCCTAAGGCACATTGTGCTGCATTTACTCCTGCATTTGTACCCCCTAAATTGCTCTTGCACTGCAAATACCAGTGAATTATTCGCCAGTGACTGTAGGATCCAGACCATTATTGGCATTTACACTACATTTACATTTATGAATATGAAGTGTAGAAAATTCTAGAAATCCTGTTCTGTGAGGAAGAGTAGTCTATTAGCTCCTGTGGAAATTGCTTGAGCAGATGGAGGAATTCTCTGTGTAAAACTAGGGTCCTCTCTAGGACATAGCGTAGTAAAAAAGCAAAGATGAAGATATGAGAGGATAAGTTTTTTGGGGTTTTTTGTTTGTTTGGGTTTGTTGGGGTTTTTTTCCCCCTANGCCTTCCAGAAAGGGTCTACCTAAGGAGGAAGTGAGAGCAATTAGAAATATTAGTAAATAAGCACTTATTTGATCTGCTCTTTCACTTAGCCTTTTTTTCTGTAGATCAGCCAGGAGAGATTTCCATTTTCCACTCTTGCTTCTGCCCCACAAACAGAAGATCTGTCTGCTGGCTAGTTAACTAACTTGTACAAGTGAAAAACCACCTGTACACTATGTTCCAGATACACAGCGCTGATCCATCTGCAGAACACATCAGGTGCCAGTTCCTTGATTTAGGGCAGTTGCTGGGAACAGGACAGAGGAGAGATTACAGTGGAAAAAAATAGGATCTACAGAACCATTATTTTCCCTTTTGTGTCATCTTCCCTTATCTCTTCACCTACCTCTTGTTATTTTTTTCCTTCATGCTACAGTAGGGACATTGGCTAATGGCAATAACTGATGTGAGAGGTGCAAAAAAGGTAAAATTGGTGGCATCTTCTGTCAGTTTTGAAATTTAAACTTATGAAATCTTTTTCTTTATTGAAACCAAAGGCTGTCATTTAGTAAAAGGAAGAAAAGGAAAAATAATTTCTTTGCTTAGGCAGTATTAAACTTGTCAGATTACAATCCAAATACAGCAAATTAAATATAAGTTTCTAGGGCCATTTTGAAACTAATGTAGCTTGACACAGTGTTCAGCAACTTGCATGTGCTTTTCACAGGATTGGGTCCTGAGAGAAAATTACTGAAAGACATCTCCAAATGTGGATTTCTCCATAACAAAGTGTCTGATCTTTTATAGCATCACTGCATTGGGAATTAGGCTTGTCTTTGGGAATTTGTAAAGCCTTTAGTAGAAGAGCATGATTTATGTCTTAGAATTTAACTATTCTCTGTAATAAATAGAAATGTGCCACAAGTATTTACTTGGTTGCGCCATGGGAAAATTTTTAACATATTGTTCACAGCTTCAGAATGCTATAAAAGAAGACATGTAATTTGCAGATCGGACTATCTTTTGTGATTTCTAACCAATATATGTGATTAATATCTTTCAAAAAAGACACCAGCCAAAATGTTTACATCTCATTAGGCAGAGAAGAAGGGAGCACACACAATTTTGATTATGAGCTTGGATGGCTCATTTTTTTGGGCTTCACATCCCTACTACTTAAGGCAGACTGTAACTTTAAGATGTTATCTCTTGCCTGCACAAATAAACAGCCAGTTATGCTTTTTATGGTGGGTAGTTCTCAAACCAACAGGGGATTAGAAGATATTAACTGGAGTTTGTGGTTCCCTGCTGAACTATCACAAGGTCCATGGATTCCTGTCCTGAATATTTCACAGAGCAAACACCTCTTATCTGGGGTGATATTCTCACACTGGCCTCTTGGCCATGGACTTCAAAAGCTGATCACAGGGGAGACTAGAGAGGCAATAACCCTTAATATAACAGTCTCTCCTGATAGGGACAGACATGGTAAAGGTAAGGAGTCTCTGAAGTTTGGTCTTGTGTGTTTAGCCCCATGGGGCGATAAGGGGCCATCTGTTTTTTTGGTCTGCAAACTCATCTTTTTCACACTATCCTGGTATCAAGTACACTTCAGGTCTGACTGGTATCAGCACCTGCAATTCTTCACTGAACTACAGATATTTTCTTGGCATTTTTAGCTTTGATCCCAGGCAATTTTCTTAGTTGCTGTTGTG
>VZTO01024016.1:0-14917 GCA_013400615.1 Syrrhaptes paradoxus
GAAATACATTCAGGATGAGCAAACACCGTATTTTTCTTGTGACTTTTTTTTTTTTTTTTAAAAAAACAAAAAACTCTATACATTAAACATCTACTTCATCAAAATAAATAATAAAAAAAAACAAGTTTCCNGGGGATTGTAATCCATATTCAAATGGAAGACCATCATCTGAGAAAGGAAGAAAACAGCCAAAAGGCATCCCAAAGGGCATGCTGGCACTTGCATTTGGATAAAACTGAGCCAGCAACATAGGGTAATCTGTGCATGAGACTCTCAGGTGAAACAGTCAATGTTTAGCTTGTATTAGTACTCCAGCAATAGATAATTATGATTTTCTTAGGTACTAAACAAAAAAAAGAAAAAAAAAAAAGGCACTTATTTCTGTCCTGCCCATGTCTATGTTTAGGCTTTGGATCTTAGGGGTCAGCCTAACAGCTGTATCCCAAGCCTGTGAAAACTATATTCCAAAATCCAGGAACCAAGCTCCAGGAACTAGAATAAGCAATCAAATAAGAGCATCAAAGAACTGCCACATCACATCTGTCTGAGTGCCCCGTCTGTATAAAGTCTAGGAGCAAATCCTTAGGGAAAGAGTGTAAGAATCGGGTTAGACAGTGTATCTCTTTTGGTCCTTTTTATCCTTTTGACCTTAGTCACTCTGTGCTGAAAGTTCTGCAGTTTGTGAAAAAGATTCTAAGTCTATGGGAAATTTAAAGCCTAATCAAGGCTTATAAAAGAGAAAACTCACACTGATAACGAAGAATGGATTTGTTGTGAGTAGATACTGGAGTTTTTGTTAAAGTATATAACCAGTGTGGGGGGAGCAGACCCTTACTTTTGGTATTTCTAAAATTATTTTTTCCTATTTGAATTGTAAGATAAAAATGTAATTTCAAATGTGAAAAATTACAAGGTATATAATAATAACTGCATGAAAGACAATCTTCAAAGCAAAATCTTGTGCATGAGCTAAGTGCAAGCTTCCTACTTAGGATATAAGCATGTGCTATCTCATTCTCTATCAGAAAACAGTTTGGAAAATGTGTAAGTGCTCCATAAGCAGGGTTCTTTTTTTTGAAATAAGATTTTTATCCAGTATGGCCAGAGGCAACCCACACTTTCATCAGCTGCAGTGTCTGCAATCACCCAGCTACTCTGCTAACTCGTGGATTGCCAAAGAACAGATTTTTGTCTCATTAAAGTACAGTAGTATTAAAATGCTCTCCGCTCTACAAGTGCAAGCAGGCTGGCTTTTGCTGTGCTACACATCCCCAAAACAATTTTAAAAACCAAGTGAAAAAAAATAAAAAGGATTTGCTTTGTACCTTCAGGGGTAGGAGGTGACTCATTTGAAGAAACACAATCAGCAGTGATAGAAGGCAGCTCCCTTCATAATTTTCTGCTCCGAATAAGCAAAACTTCATCTCTGGATAACTGGGAGGATTCCTGCTTGCATGTTTTGTTAAAAAGTGAATGAGAACAGAAGTTCAGCAACTAAACTTTAACTTAACGTTGTAAGCAGCAGCAGCATTACATAAAGTTAAGAATTTAAAATAGAGACATGGTCTGTGAAAAGTTAAAAGCTAAACTACAATACTTATCTGCCAATTTCTGATTCTTTGCTTTGTAAGAGAAGTATACAGAGATCTGTGCATCATCCTTAAAGGAAGCAAAGAGACTCTAACATATAAAAGTCCTTCGAATTCCTGGTACCTGGGGCTTTAATCCGTGAAGCACATGAAGACAGGAGTGAGGAGCTAGTGCAGGCTGGGTTAGCACGCTGGGATGGGAGGTACCAGGAAGGAAGATACTGCAGAGCTCAGGTTCTGGGAGCAGCACAGCAAGCCTCACCGTCTGGCACCTGCCTGCATAGAGGAAAAAGGAGATGTACAGCTCAGTGGCTGTGTTTTCCTGCTTTGATAGCACAACTATGCAATAATCATTGCTGTTTCATAACACAGAGTTCCTTGTTCATATATTTCAAACAATCAAGACAATTCTTATTAAAGAATAAAACCAAAATTTTGCCCTCAGTTACCTTCTCATGCTACTAGCTACCCCTTTGGATCTGGTTATTTACTATTTAAAAAGCTAGAGAATGATTTTCGATGTTCTTTGTGTCTAGTCCAACTACATAAAACTATGTTACCCATAAACTACTTGATTTCAAGGAGTGTGTCATGGATTTCTGTTTGCTACTAACCTTTTCCATGGAGATGTTATAGAGGGTACACTGGCACAAGGAACTTACTACTTGTGGTAGTATTAATGCAACAGAGACTCTTTTTTTTTATATTATGTGACCTCATGTTGTTTTGTTAATTTTGTTTCAGAAATCCATGTATACTTTAGTCCCTTCAGTTAACAGGCTGTGGAACTAATTTAATCATCAGATGTTTAGAGTTATTTCTGCAAGACGTAGGTATATGCACTGAATGGTTTTCAACTATCTCATCCATGAGTATCAAAGGGAAAATCTCGTCTACCCTATGCTCAGTCTTTCAATGAGTTACCTAAACCATTGCAAATTAATTTGAAACACTTATGGAAAATAAAATACAATAAAATAAAATAAATCACCCTATCTACCACAGCCAGACATGTAACATCTGAACCATTTCAGGTGTAATACAGAGGCTCAGCTCCTTCTCATAGCTATCATGGTTCAGTCAACACCTGGATTCCGTCTTTCTCAAGAGGTGCTGACCTAGGGCACGCTGCTGATGGTGGGCTGGCCACCTGGAGAAGGGTTGCCACGCTATCAGAATTACACGAACAACAGCAGAGTGGCATGAACAGTGTCTTAACAGCACAGCAAGAACCATCTCTCCAGGCTTTTATCCCCAGAACAGCCCTAAGGCTAGGGGACATCAAAAGTAGATAAGAAAAGCTCGTTCATATCGGAATGCCCCAAAGATTACATCGGCGTCCTTTATCTGCCAGTGAGTGCCTGATGACCCCTTACAGCCCCTTGGTACTGTGTGCTTAACTAAGAGCCCGTTTTTTTGGAAAAGTGTATCTCCTCCTCCGTATTTTACCTTTCTTTGACACCTAGTTTTGGAAAAACACTTTTAGGACTGCCACACCAAGGAAAACATTTCACAAACAGCCCAGGGGAATTCAAAGGCAAACAGACAGTATCTCTGTTGCCTTTTTTTTTTTTTTAAATATTTTCCAAGCCACAATCCATAATCTCTTTTCCTATGCCTACCTCTCACTGGATGCAAGATGAGAAAGCACAGAAAATACTGTACCACGTTATGTGAAATATTAAGAGCAGTGCCAAAACTTTCGTAATTAAATGAACTTTTATAGACAATTAAAAATGAGGTATGTTATAGATATTCAGGAAGTTTCTCTATGGTAGCTGCTTACTTTACAGAGCCTGGCCAAAATTTACCATTTTGATGGTGTTTTTAAAGAAAAATAGGACTTCCTTCTTAAGCTCTTCCATTTCCTTGCTACAATCAAAATTTTAAAAATTTATTTGAACAAATATGATTATAAAACAAATACACTCACTTTTAAAGAAGTCCTGGTTCAAGCATATGATCAAACGTGGAATAATTACATCAAACAAAATCATAACTTTACTTTTGAACATCTTTTGCATTCAAGCATTCATAATAAAGTATTATTTTTTAATGTCATATGTAGCATATAAGGAACAAAAATGGTGCAATTTTGTGGCCTTATTTTTCCATAAATGATAGCATAATTTATAGGATTTATTAAGGCCATAATTGTTAAAAACTGAAGGCAAGTTAAATTTTCAACTGTCATTTAATGTATGGAACGGAGCTCACATTGCCTACAGGTAGCACACAGAGAACTGTTTATTTTGTGAAATCTAGTAAAAAGAGCTCGGAGTTATTTCTAAATGCTAACGTTATGCAAAATCTGTATTTCTGCAAATAAAACTCGCTGGTTTTTATGTTAAATTGCAATAAAATCAAGACACACATTGTGAACAAGACTTTCAGACCAATTAGGCATACAATTACATGTGCAGAAGGCATGCACAATTGTGCAGCTAATTTGTGCATGAAATTACTTTGATTGCACATACTAATTGGATAAATGTGTGTGCAAATGCCAGTAGTCATTTGTGCTAGCAATTATCCAATGCGCACACATAGTCATGGCAACTGCATGCATAAATTAGACACAGTCTCGCATACCTAACTGGGCTTGGGTTTTAATCAGAAATCCTTTTTTTCCTCTACCAGGTCACTTGGACATAATATTTTTAGAAATTTCGTATTTATTTCTCATCCAGATGAGCCAAAACAATGAAAATCAGCATTTCATGAACATGAAAAGGGAAAGAAGGGAGTTCTTTCCTAGAGATACAGCACCTTCTATCTTTCTTTGATAAGGAAGAATATGAGAAATATAAAGTAGCATAAAACACAACAGGAATATATAAGTATACTTTCATGGAACTTACCTAAATAAGATGACGAAAATTGTTTGTAGGCTGTAATTTAAAAAATCAGTGTGAAAAAGTTCCGTATTCACGTGGAGGTTTTAGGTAGTTCTCGCAGACAGTACCACCACGCTTGCACACTGAAGTTCAGTGTTCACAACCTTCAATAATAAAATTAAAATAAATTCTTCCATTAAAAAAAAATACACACCCACACAAACATTTAAGTAGGAACCCAAATCCTGAATGAAACCATAAAAGAAACAGTTGTTTACATTATTTCTTTCAAATCTAAAGAGCTCTTTAAACATACACTGACAGATAGCAGGAAAATGTCTTTCAGTAAGAATGGGCCATTCACAAGAGTCCAGCGAGTTTGAAATTCAATAGGAGAAAGGTACCATAAAGTCCTTTAAATCCCTGGAAAATCCTAATCTAAACAGATATTGAGCAGCAAAGAAAAGAAAAGTGTAAAGGTGAAGTCTGGGCAACTCAGTATTATAAATCTACCGAGAATACTACACTGAGTGCTTATGAAGGAGCCTGAGGAATTTTAAAGAGATTTTTCTCTTCAGTCAAGTGAGTTTATTTTGCTAGCAGAAGGTATGTTACTATGAGTTTATTTTATAAATGAGTAAAACAGCTTCATCCCTCAATTATTGTCTTTAGTTCTGGTCACACTCTTAAAAAAAATACAGAGAAGAGCAACAAAAATGATCAAAGCTATGAAAAAAAAAAGAGTGAAAAATAGGACATTTTTCTTTAAAGTCGAGATGAATAGGAGAAGATATGATAAAAAGATAAAATAGCAAATATTTAAGAAGGTAAATTAAGTGCTTCTGTTTACTCTCATAACAGAGGCAGAAAATGGAAAGGAAGTATATTGAAAGCCAAACCCCCCCATTATTTTTAAACAAAAGGGAACTATAATTAATCTGTGAAATGCACTGCCAACAGATAACCCAAGAAACAAGGATCACACTAGTATTAACGTGGGACTACACACCTCTATAAAAATTTCTAACATCGACAGCGGAAGGGGGTCTCTGTGGGGTTTTTTTCCCCATTTCTGAAGTTTTAGGGTTCTGAGTGGCCACTGGGCACAGCAGCCACACAGAGCTGTTGTTTTTAAAGAAACATCAAGACCTCTGTCTTGATGGTTAGAACTGAGCTACTACCACCAACCTCAAAATTTACTTAATGTTGTTTTCCCTCCCACATACAGCTTTATTTTGAGGCTTTTTTTTCCTTAAATTGCAAACTCCTGATTTTATGGGCTGTGTAGCAGTGAATCAGTGGACTATGCTAGCCTCTAAGACACCTAAATCTCATGTGATTTTGGGCAGGTCACCATCTCCTTGTTGTTTTCTGTCCTCTCAAACAGGATAATATCAGCCGTATTTATGGGGTTTGCCAGTGTGCACCATCCCACTGAGGTGTACTAAGAACACTCTGATCAAAATCCCATCAAGCTAACAAACTATGCTGTGCGTTGAGCTCCATAATGTTGGAAGGAGGTGGGAGAGAAGGTATCTGGATTTTGATAGCTTTTATATCATAATAAAGATGGAGGGACAGCAGTTTTGGAACTTGTTGATATGCATGGAACTCCAGAAGCTCCTGCTCCTTCACCGCATCGCATCCATCATGGCTATTCTCTTCCAAGACGTAGAAAAATGATTCAGCAGAAATTGAAGTTCCTCATTTCTATGCTGCAAGGGCTCATATTCATTTTCAGGGCAGTTCACAGCCTCAGAAAGATAGTTATTGTTAGCACGGACCATTCCTGAATCCTGTGATGCCCTGCTGAGGACACTCCATCAACCAAATCGCAGACGTCCTGCTCCTGTGTAAGTGATGCCCTGCTGTCCTCGCAGCCTGTTAGATTGCTCCTAGGAAATGTGTCCCATGCCACTTAGTGCTCTTGAACTCTGCATTTTCAGCTGTTTGCTGCCATCAGGTGTCACACGGTTCTTTTCCTTTTTTTCTCCAGATGGCAGTGTTCTCTACGGACAGAGGAGAAAGGAGGGCTGAAGTAGTCTTACATCTCTACTGGCAGAAAGAACCTTTTAAAATGTTTAAAACTCTTATACCTTTACTTGAAAATTTACATATTACAGCTACCATTCAGTTCTAGCAGATGAAGGAAAGAAAAATTCAATACTCTGGCACGAATTACAAAAAAAAATAGTGTTTTGGGGTTTTTAAAATAGATTCATTTTTAGCATTCCTTCCATGGAAATAATGTGAAACAATAGATGCAGTTAAAATAAATGTCACAGATCTTGTGACTATTTACAAGTAGAGCTTCAGACATTGTTTTTCTTGAATTTTGAACTTTAAAGTGCTTGCACAGAAAAGACAGCCTATGCGTCTCGAGTTCTAGCATTATATTTTCAGACAAAAAGACCAAAAGAGAGTATGAGAATTTGAAAGCCATAATTCTGTATGTATTCCACTTCCAGTCTGAAGACATTTCAGCATTTGAGTTTTCTTCCTCTGGAAATATGTATTTAGTGGTATATAAAGACACAGTAGTCCTCAGAGCCAAAAGCCATCTTTAGCAGTAGATATGAAACTTCTAAAAATATTAAAACAATGAATATTCTAAATGCATGTTTTTCTTACATTCCAGTTTCAGCTGAGCTTGCTGCTTTCGGCACTCTAAGTGGAAAGAATAAAGGGAGAGGAAAGGACCATGTTTCAGTTTAGCTGCACTTCAGTGACTGCTGTTTCTCATTTAACAGAAAATCTCTTTCCATTCAGCTCAGTTTCTTGTACTTTTATGTCCATCAGCTCTTTCCCAGTCTAAGCAAAACCAGTTTTGTAGGTTGTTGTAAAAGAGATTAAATCACCACAGCAAATAGTTTGGGCATTTTCCCTTCAACTCCTCCAGTTTCCCTGCAGAGACTGCTGGTTTGGGGTACGGTTTTTCTCCACCCATTTTTCAGCACTTTTTCAGTAAATTAACCGAGAAATTAAAACACATCTCTCTAATCTGAGCAAGAATACTCAGGAATTACCACATAGCTTTCCCTTTAAGAGCAGAAATTTCCTTTAAAGGAGCTATTCTGATCTCTGTGTCGCAGTCATAGAATCCCGGCCGTTTATTCCAGCAATTTGTTATATGTCTGGTGCGGGCTCACATTCTTTTGAGTAAGGCAATTCCGGCTTTGCCGGAAGACTTGTTGAGAAACAAAAGCCACCACTTTCTCTGGTTGTGTATTTCACAGTTTTCAGGTATGAATTTCCTCTCCTTGAGGTTCTAGTCCTTGCTGTGTTTGCACTGAAGAGACTTTGGTACACAAGCCTCAATGCAATGGAGTTATTTGTATGCCGACAGTTTCTTTTTCGGTAGCTCAGCAATCCGACCTTGAAGTCTCTCATTTACAGGTGTCTCTAGAGTGACTCACATCTTCTCTGCGTTCTAAGTTCTTCAACATTTTTTACAATTTTAATACTAGAACTGATGAGAAGACACTGCACAATCAAAAAGGAAAACATACTAGCCTCAGCAGCACACACAGTAATTTTTATGTTATTATCAAATTTCTCCTATATTAATTTACATAGCAGTTCCTGGGAGTTTCTGTTGAGTATTTTTGCTACTATTATTTTTAAAGCCTTTTTAAAGTCGCCTCCTTCCTGGTCATAGTGTCCATTCTGCAGTTATAACCTATTTTTCCTGTTCTACAAGAATACATTTGACTGCACAGCATTAACATGCAGTTTATTATAACGGTCGATGCTTACCATTATGAGCTGTATTACTACGCATAATGGCTCTGTCCTTGTCAATGCTTATTAAGCCATCATCATTTTGTCAGTGGCAAATGTTCTGAGTGGTATTACAATATTTATGTTACATTATCAATAAGAATATTGAAGCACATAATACTTTTCTACCCTGCCAGAAATACTCCGTTTCCCATTGTAGTTCATGTGAGGTCTTTTATAGCAGATTTAGATCCATTTTACATATGTTCTACTCATAACACACTGGTAATTTGTTGTGTTCTAGCAAAGCCATCAACTTGCACCTAAAATACATATTACATCTATATGTATACTTTTATGAACATTAATCTTGAAGAATGGTAAAAAATTCAAGTGATACTTGTAACCCACAATACAATGCTGACTGTCAGAAGGAACAGAATGGAATTCCCTACAAATTTATTTTTTTTTAAATCTCCATTCTTTGCCTGGGTTTATTCAAGTTAACCAGCCTATAAGTAATTCCAAACCAATCACAAACCCTACTATCAAACAAAAACTAGAAACTGAGTCTTGTAGAAAAAGAGCAAATAAACACATTGAAAATATCTAATTTACAATGAAGGGACTCATAAAAATTGGAAATGTAATTATTTGTTTCTACTGTGTATATCTTAAATTTTAAATTAGGTGAAAAAATGAATGCATCACACTAAAGCTAAATTCTATAGGCTAAGGTTACACGTGAATAGCACTTAAGAAGCTAAAAATGCAACAAAAATTGTTAGAAATACTGCAGACAAGACAGGTTACGTGAAATTAGGCAAGAATTATTCTTCAAAAGGTTACAGTAAGACTTGAAAGCACTTTAAGAACAGAACAAGCTTCTTCCCAAAGAAGTTCTACACATTTCAAGAAAAGCTCTTGAAGCGAACTCAGTAAGCTTGCTCTAAAAACAGAACTGTCTACAGACAAAATGTGAAATATAAATTGAACTACTACAGCATTTGAATGAATTTAAATGAATGTTAGCATTTAAAAAAAATCAGTATTAAAAGAATTCTTCATTCTATTTAAGATGTACCTTTCTTTTTTTAACCAGCTTTCAGTTTTATATTAATCCTACTGAACTACTGCCACTTAAGTGGCTGTGATGAAACAAACCTGGTGTATAGACAGAGAGATAATATTTTCATATAGACAAAAATAATACCTTTAAATTTGAGAATTTGGTGGTATTTTTCTGAAATGTCTAAGTGTTCTTTTTCATTATCTGAATACTTACAAAATTACTGCTGAAAAATAGAGTTAGCCAAATCCTACCCAGATGACACTACACATCCGTGTATTTTCTCATTCTCTTTGATGAACACCGAGCAGACAACGCAGCCATCTGGTCGGGGAGAAGGAAATTGTGTAAAAATGAGATATGTGTGTGTAAATAAAAGATTGATGAATGAAGTCCTGAAAGCTGAGATGAAAGTGAAGCAGAACAGACAGGTAAATCATTCTGATACTTATGTTAGTGCTGAAATTATGTTCCTCTACTTTCTATTTTTTTTTTGCAGCTGACAGCAGTGTAGGTGACAAAAAATACTTTCAGTTTTGCTGCTGACACAAGTGCTGGAGGTTAGCAAACTGTTTTAGTTCTACTGCTGAGAGCATGCTGTAGTCAGGAGGAAGTGAAAATGTTTTGTTGCGATGTATACACATACTGGGGTGCTGATGGTTATTTAGCTACGAAGCTCCAACTTGACCTACAGAGCAATCTCAGATGCCTTGCCAAAACTGATGCTGAATTTAGGAAAAAAACACAATTCTGAACCTGTTCATTTTAACTCAGAGGGCTAAATACATTTCTTGCACAGAGTTTCAGAAGTGTTTTTAAGCTAGACCCCATAAATAAAATAATTCATTTTAGTCAAAATAAAACTGAAATAAAACCCAAGCAACTCTTTACAGGCAAGCTTCACCTAGGAGCCCCTTAGACTGAAAATGTAATTAGGATCTGGTTTTTCCTGTGAAAATCAAATGATAAAACAGCTAATGAAGAACTAGCTTAGAACCTGAAGACCTCTACTTGATGCAACTCCTGTTTCAGCAGGAGATAAACTGACTCTAACACCACTTACTTTGTTGTCATGTAACTCGGTGTTTCCCAGTCTTCCTTTCCGCTATAATCACTCTGTGTGGCTGCTCTTAAACGGCAACTTCACATTTTGGCAATGAACAAAAAAAAGACAGTGGATTGCAAAAAAACACCACAACAACTCATATTCCACATAAGTAATCATTGTGTGACATTACAGAAAGCTTACCGAGTGTGCCTAGAACTGTAAGGAGAAATAAATGTTAAGCACCCATCTAACATCTGAAATAACCACTGCGTATTTGTTGGTCTATTGAGCATCTTATGAATTTAAAGCCAACAGCAGTCTCAGTTCAGGAATGTTTTGCATAACACTCATGAAACAGACTAATTTTGTAGATCAGTCTTATTTCTTAGTTTATTATAATTTCATACAGCAAATTACTACAGAAATAAAAGGTATAGAATAACTTATCTCCAATTTTAGCTAGAAGGAAAAACTGGGACNTTCTAGTGAAAATCAAATGATAAAACAGCTAATGAAGAACTAGCTTAGAACCGGAAGACGTCTACTTGATGCAGCTCCTGTTTCAGCAGGAGATAAACTGACTCTAACACCACTTACTTTGTTGTCATGTAACTCGGTGTTTCCCAGTCTTCCTTTTGGATTGCAAAAAAACACCACTACAACTCATATTCCACATAAATAATCATTGTCTGACATTACAGAAAGCTTACTGAGTGTGCCTAGAACTGTAAGGAGAAATAAATGTTAAGCACCCATCTAACATCTGAAATAACCACTGCGTATTTGTTGGTCTATTGAGCATCTTATGAATTTAAAGCCAACAGCAGTCTCAGTTCAGGAATGTTTTGCATAACACTCATGAAACAGACTAATTTTGTAGATCAGTCTTATTTCTTAGTTTATTATAATTTCATACAGCAAATTACTACAGAAATAAAAGGTATAGAGTAACTTATCTCCAATTTTAGCTAGAAGGAAAAACTGGGACCAGTGTCTTAATCTGGGTTCTTCCATTTGTTCCTTCTACAGCCATAGGGAAAGCAATTAACTTCTTCAATTTGTTTTTGCCAGTTATAAACCAGAGAGATACTACAAATCAGTCATCATATCAAGATAAAAATCAGAAGAATGATAAAGGTGGAAAAGCAGCATAATTATCACTAATCCCATGGAATGAAAAGGGAATCCTCTCCTGAACGCCCTGAAAGAAAACTCAAAAGGATTATTTCCTTTAGGAAAAGGAATGGCAAACCACACAATTAACCAGTGATAACGGGTGAGTCACCCGGCACTTCATTTAATACAGCACCACAAAGTTTACTAGAGACCACTGAAATAGAGACACAGTCACTGCCTTGAACTCCCCACAACATCAGACCAGAGGCAGGTGACAACTGAAGGAGCAGAGGCAGGGGGCTGCAAAGGACCTAGGTTATCCTGGGAGGGCTGGAATGCAGCACACGGGGAATAATTCCCCCCCCGCAATAAAGTTACATCTAGTTTAGTTAATATCTTGAATTCAGACTTATTATTACACCAAAAATAACTGAGTAATTTTACAAATCAGTTTTAAAAGAGTATTCAAAGGTTGGGATAATGCATGAAAGGAAAATGAATAACAGGACAATTTGTCTCAAGCTGGTGGAGTTACAGTAAAAAGAATTAACAAAAACGCCCAGAGCATATAGGAACGGAAGCAAGTTAGAAGTCGCACCAAGCTTCGAAGATTTCAGTAGCTCACAGTGCTAAGAGGACCCAACAAGAACTCAGAGACGCTGTGTCCAAAGAGCCCCAGAAGCCGACACACCTGGTTGCAGACAAAACTCCTGACCATCTATATGAACAAGAGCCTGAGTAGCAACCAGCCATGCTTTGAAATCCCAGGGCAGGGGTGGAAAAGAATATTTTTTGGTAAAATGAATTCTACTTCAGTTATATTACAGTTTGGTCAATGTCAGGACCTCCAAGACTCCAGTTCTCTAATTCAATCTTTTGTGCCCCCCAGTCTCCCAGTTTGAGACCTCTTGGTACAACTGAAGGTCATCCAGTTGGTCCTTGAAGCCTGTCCTAGGGCTGGGAGGGGAAATTCCCAGGAAGCACGCAGGAATAGGGCAAGGAAAGAGGTGACTGGAGGAAGGATGAATATATTGGACCAAGTGACACTGAAAGCTTCCTCCTATGTTCAGGAGTACTGTGTTCAAACACATATTAAAACCAGAAATGAATGATGAGCAAAGGTGTCCTCTTCCCTTACTGGGATTTCTTTCCCCTCCGAGTCAAAGAAAATGAAAAACCCAAACAATCAGAAAAACCAACACACATGCAAAACCAGCAGCTTGTCAAGCCTGTTGCTTTTTTTTGTTTTTTCCTCCTTCACAGGACTTCTCTTATCCTCCTTTTTGCTCACAGGCACAAGAAAAAATATAATAGAACCAGTATGAACAAGGCTTTTTTATTAGCTAGTTTTTGCCAAGTATACAGTACGATGAGAAGTGGTCAAGAAGTAAATGCAGCCTGAGTAGAAGACTGAACGAGTACAAAAATGAAACATTTTAATCTGATAGTATGCAACCGTTTCAGATAAATGTGTTTTGATAATTTTGAGCAATTGCTTTCAAAACAGATCATGCTGTTGAAAGGATGCTGTAGAAACATATTTTACATTGAAAAGCTTTGCAAAATTATATAATCTGTAAAAACTGAGAAATTTGGCCTTCATTTGCTTTCCTTCCGTTCCTCCTAGTTATTATTGCCTCATTATACAGTCATTTGCACAATGTTTTGGCAGACATTTACTATTGCATAAATTAAAGTCATGGAATCTAGCTTTGCCTACAGGTCTTTATGAAAATACCAGCAACATTTTTATTTGAATGTCAAAGTTTGTCAACCATTAAACTGATTGATTTTTCATTATGCAATTCAATAGAAGAAGCAATCTCCAGTCTGTATGCAACATTACTCTGAGAAAAATACGCATCTTTGAAAAATCCTTCCTGCTTATTCTTGAAAAAAAAAAAAAAANTCATCTGTGGTAATCCAAAAATTCCAGTAATCCTTTAAAAACCTTTCCAAGTGGCTTCATAAGAAAAATACCTATTGATTTCAATAAGAACAGGTTTAAGCCCTGCAGTGTGAAGCTACCATAGCATCCGTAACACCAACCAGACTCAATGCTGTAAAGAAAGCTCCTTCAGAGAGCCACGCGGTGCGAGCTTTCCTCGAGGAAGCCTCTCTCAGCCCATTGTGGAGGCACCAAAGATCAGAGAAGAGTTCTCTTAGCTTGTTTAGATCTTAGACTTCTCTGCAAAATGACCAAGAATGACAGCCGCAGAAGTGCCTAGAAGGAACTCAAAACTTACCTCATATTCCCCTAAAAATCCACAAAATTCCAAAATTCACATCCAGAGTTGCATTTAGTTTTCCCTCTCCAGGATGAGCTGGTCAACACTGGCTGATCACCTGAGCTCCTGCAGAGCTGGGAACAGTAAGCAGAGGCTGAACACCGAGGTGCCGTAACACCACTTCCCACTGGACAGCGACCATCCCGAGTCAGAGAAGCCATTATTTACTGACTCCTCAAATGTCATTCCCACCACCAAAACTCCCCGTGTGTAGGTAACAGAGGTAGGAAACTGGCAGAACTTAAAAAGTATTTTCTTTACCTTCTATTGCTTCCCACTTGTTATTCGAGTATTATTCATGGGCCTGGCACCACTAAACCTCCTTGGTCGTGTTTGACTCGAAGACTAAAGAGTGTAGAGCACACAACGAAAAGACCTGTTCAAACTGTGTAGAGAACCCGACAAGTATGTGTAATTCCAGCTGTAAAAATGTGAATTAAAATAAGAACGTGCACAATATGATCACTGCATACATACTGCATTTCTCAGTTAAGTACAAAGGGCACCAGGTGAAATACATCCAGAATAGGGTCAGCACACAATCGCAGGAGCTCTTTGAAGTGTACTTCATTCACATTTTTGTGCCTATTGATTCCTGTTACAGGTATCCGACTGCTTTTATTTAAAAATCTTTCTAGAAAAGGAGATCATTTGTGCAAATAGGATCTTACAAATGCTCAGAAAAAGGCCATGTAGAAAGAAATACATAGAATTCATTGTCCATACTGAAGAGATGACATGGAGTACAAAACTCAGCGGTTATTTTGCACTTTACAACCACAAATAAAGCACACATCCATGTTTGTGGTGATAAACTGAAAGGTGATGCTGCCTAATTACCTGATTTATAAACAGTACCACAGAATAAAATTTGGATAAGACTCTGATTACAGTAATTCCAAATAGTCTTCAAGGAGGACAATATTTCAAAATCTCAGTTTTCTGAGTTCCTGCTTAATTCAGTCTATTTCCTTTTTCTTTCTCAAATGAAAGGATAAGTTAAGCTCTATTAAAAAAAAACACACAGTCATTTAAAAAACCCCACTTTTAGTGCATGTTGCAATATTTTTCAGATTCACCAGACCATGGACAATGAAACTGAAAGCTAGCGTCAGGCTGGAGTAACTTAAACATTATTTTTAGTTTAATAGCACAGTCAAAAGCACTTGACTACAAAAAAATTACGACTTTCATTATGTCTATAAATAGGCAACCTACTGAACTGTCACATAGAATGTTAATGACATTAG
>VZTO01024017.1:0-17724 GCA_013400615.1 Syrrhaptes paradoxus
TTCTTTTCCCCTCCTTCACTTGGGAATTTGCAAAAGAATCCTAAAGGACAACAAATGCCATGGGGTCATTTTTCTGTTTTCTGATGAGCAAAGGGGGATGTGTATATGCAAGAGGGCACTACCATGTGGTTAGATTTTTCCACTGATTACTGTCTTCTATGAGGTGACAGATGTTGAAGACTATTAGAATTTGGGATATTTGATTGCCAGTGGCAGTGTCATTTCTTGTGACTTCAGTATATTGAAATATTGAACATCTGTATGGAGCTGGAGAGCTTTACTTGAGAAACTAAAGATTCTTGATTAGAATTCAAGAAACCCATGCAGTCCAGAAAAGTTTTGGAGGAATAGAATGAAATTAGCTTATTCTTCTATTTCTGTCTTTTATTAGAGGAAGTCCACACGTGTGATTTTTGTAGTTTACAATTTTTGGTTAAGACATTTAAGGAGTCATTTAGCTCAGTGTGAGTTTCTTGGTTGTTTATTGGGAGATAAGTGGCTTCAGAAAGGAAGACAAGAAACCCGTGAAGGGTACATCTTATGGAGCAACATGCCTGTAGAAGTATTAATTCCTGTCAGTTAATGTATAGACTGTGCATTTTTCTGCTTGTATTCATTTAACATCTTTGTTTTAATTTTTTGGTAATGTGGTGATTATTCTTTTTCATGTTATTTTGATGACAATGGGTTCTTAACATTTTATGATCATATATGTGGACAAATTGTGTAGGCTCTCATTTTGGACTTTTCCCCTTTGTCAGTTTGTATAGGTTTAAATTTTTTTTTAAACAGGTAGAACAATGTTTAGCTCCTCTGACACCTTGTTTGGACTGGGATGTAGATACTTGCTTTCAAGTGTATAGCTAACTGTTAGTTTCAAGATTGTGGTTCACCTACTCTCTGCTAGAGTGGAAAGCTTTTTATGATAGTTGACTGAAGCTGGTGGCTTTCTTTTAGTTGAGCAGTATCTGTAGTAGAGGACCTAGGAGGGCGTTTGGTGTACTTGAGACCCAGTTGGCTGGGTTACTTCTGAATTCTTTGATGCCCATACTGTGTGCTTGTTGTTAATGTACCAGTCATGAGGATAGTAGGACATAAGGCTGTCTGTCCGTTGACTATGTTTTTTTTTTCTCTAAATCTGCTGTGGTGGAATTCCGTAGATTTCTTTGCTTCTGTGGAAAGAGAAGTAAGCGTGTCCAAGTCTGTTGTCACAGCTCTGAAACCATGCTGTAGATGACCGAGTACTTCAATGTAGATCCTTAATAGACACCAGGAAAAAAACATATCAAGCAATCAGAAGAAAAATGTTGATTTGGAGGAGATGAAATTGCAATCAACCTGAAAATGCCAGAGTAGTTATTAGATACATGATTGAAAATGTTGGGAACTACTGGATGTGAAGATTACTATGCAAAGGTGAAGCACAAGCCAGAGAGGAGAAAAAGTATCTTTACGTGGTCTAGCAATTAATGACCATCTTAGCAGTGACTTGTTAAGCATTTGGTAGTGTTACACTTTTAATGGAAACGGGCCTTTTCATGTGGAATTTCATTCCCCAAATCTATTTTCACTGTATTGCAGTTACTCTAGAGACTTGGGTGCTGTGTGCAGTCAACGATAGCTAGTGCCTACAAGTAACACACAAAAGGGAAGAGAGTAGGAGTTACACAAAAGTATAGATGTGTAGGCTTGCTAGAATGTTAANGAGCCTTTCACCTGTGCTTCATCAGTCTTCTATGCTAAAAAAGGCTTAAAATGATGAAGTGCGGCTCTGGACATGTATCTAGTGCCAGCTGTTCAGATTCCGATATATTCATGCAGATTTAAACTTGTTGCTGTTTATCGTTTCTGCTGTTTTTCATTTCTGCTACATGCATGTGATGCTACTGAAAGCAGCTTGTGTCATAGTCACAGAATTTCTGATAGAGCTTTTGTTGGTGTTACTGGGGAGGGGAAAAAATAAAATAAAAACTTTCTTTCCCAGTAAATAGTGTCCCTGTCTTTACCAGGCACTTTTTTCTTCACTACTTAATCCATTTCCATATTCTTATACTCATGTGGATGTCTTTGGACCTAAGGTTAGTGTGGCTTGAGTTTATTTTGTAGATATATCAGAGTCTCGTACATGAACTATCCTCCAGGTAACAGGTCCAACTATCTTGTAGAGAAAGAAAAAGAAAACTCATGACAAATGCTGATGGTAAGTGCTAACTTTTACCCTTAATTCCATCCTCTTCGTATAGCACACAGACCAAGATAAAATATCTTGATTGCTCATATTGCTTAGATTTTGTTGCTTTTATTTCATTGTGACAGAGAACTGGATATCCAAGATGTTGCAGAAAAAAGATGCTCTTGCATATTTCTAAACATCAACAAACAAAAATACTATTAAAGCAGCTGTGATCATATTCTTAGCAGTCCTGCTAGTTAATATAGTATACTCTTTGAAGCCCAAGCATGTTATGAGAATTCTGCTGTTCTGATTCCTAGTCCCTATGGAAAAAAGGGTTCTGTAATATCTCTTCCCCTGTGAGGCCTTGTCTGAAGGGTGAATTAAGTCCCACATCAAAGTCCTGTGTGCTAAACTTGACTATCATTCTTCCTAGTGAATGATGTAGACCAATTGTTTAAAAAAAAAAACAAACATGCTGAAGATGTGATGTTAAAGCTTTAGTATAAGGAGTGCTCTAACACTTCTGTAGCTGCTCTAAGGCTTGAGTGGGATGTGAATACTTTGGGATTTTTTTCTGTCACATCTGTAGGATGAGGGGTTTTTTCCCTGTTATTTGTATTGTGCAATAGATGCTCGCCCCATCCATGACTTTCATAAAAGTTATCATTGTTTAGTTCATTTTGTGTTTGTTAGTATTGTTAATGTCTGCATAATCTTTATAACCTGTTTGCCATTTTGTCAACCAGGTAACAGAAGTAGATTATATATTTTATGAGGATTTTACTAGCAAAACCTAAGTGTGTTGGGCTTTAGGTTACTTTTGGAGACTCAGTATGTAATACTTTGCAGCTGAAGAATGTGTGCTTGTGCAGTATCTGGAGACTTCCTATGCTGTGATAGAATCATATTGTAATAGATGGAGGAAAAAAACATGAGTGAAGCTCTGATTTTTCCTTTAGGGAATCTAGATGAGTTTCTTACAGCCATGAATTAACATGAATTTTAGAAGTCGAGTCCTACCCAGCTGCTGTAGAATTTTTCATGTCTTCTACAAATAGTAGAGTCTTAGTAACAGCTTCCTTTACATGAATTAAATCCTTATACTACTATATACAAAATATAATAAAAGAAAGATTTGCTGAATAACTTTTATTTTACAAAATGCATGAAAGTGAAGTTCTTGACAGATGTTTTTAAGATGGAATTTGAGTCCAACCCTTTGATGTAGTTGATAAGATATTGTTTCCTGTGAATGACGTAAATCACAGCAACTTTAAACTTTTTTTTTATAGCGTTACCTGAACCCATCCTTCCATCCCTCCAAAAAAATTACCCAGTAAGTGTTTCTTATGAATTTACAGTACATATATGTGTATGAAGCTGCTTATCTAAAATATATTCTTAAATATCTCTCATGGATTAAGTTAAATACAGTCTGTAAGCCTGTTCATTGATATGATCTTTATTTTTTCCTCTAATTTTTTACAGTACTGTATACCTTCTGTTTTCTTCATTGTTAGTGCTCAAAAGCATTTGAAGCAGTTTTTCATTTCTTGTACAATTAGCTTTATCTGATGGCTTTTTTTAATTGGTAAATTTGCTAATTATGTTTGCCTAAAGTATGTAGTATTTTAAGTTTTGTGTAGCATGTAATTTAAAGAAAACAACTGTAAAAATTGGTAACTTTGCATTCCTTTGTAATAATAATAATGCAAACATTTATAATTCTAGTGTTCAAACTGTATAAAAGTCTTTCGAGCACTATACAAATATTTATGGCTGAAGTGACTAAAGCAAAAGTATGCAGTAACATAAGCTGAAAAAAATCCAATGACTTTCCACTAAATGTGAGGTTTCATCTTCTGTCCTGTGAAAGTGATAAATCACTTGCAGGTTCCTGTGTTTCTAAAACACTGCTGTAAGAATAACAGTTTTTACCCTGTTTCAACTTAGATTTTGTTGTTGTTGTTGTTAGTGATCTTGCCTTAAAAGAATGGACTAAATATTCTAGGATAGCTAATAAAATAAAAAGAATGTTTTATACATGCTTAGTATAAAACCAAATCAAAACTATGGATTAATGTAAAAAAATTATACTAGAAATTTGCAAATATATTTTTGGTCTACTGTCCCTATTAGGAATATAATTGTATAAAAGTGTGAAAGTTACAATTTCTGAATACTGATATTGCAAATAAATTTAAAATGAGAAATACAGCAAAACAATTCTGGTCTTCTAGCTTGCAGTAATAATTACAAAGCACAGGCAAATGTCAGTATCCAAAGAAACCATACCTTTTTTCTTCTGGTTGTAGGTGATCAAAGCTGTGTCTCCATCTTAATACTATACACAAATACTACTCCTCCCTTTCTGAAACAAACCACCCTACTTACAATCTGTTTTTTTTTCAAAATGAAATTTGCAGCTCTTTCTGCAGTCTGAAAATGCTTCTGTGCTTTGAAGGAAACTCCTTGTTTTAAATTGTAGGTGCCATGTAAAAGAGACATGGTTACCTTGAGTGAGAAACAAAAGGCAGATTCTGTGACTCAGTATATCCCTACTGTAGATGTGAAGGGTAAGAAGTCCTGGAAAGCCACCAGATCTACTCACCTCTGCCTTCTGTTGCCATGGGGGAGTCTCTAGCTGTCACCAGTCTGATGTGTTTTGCAACTGCTAGTTTAGAGGCAGTATTAGAGGATCTCAAATGTGGGGTTCAATTCTGGAGCTTCCCAGCCCCCCAGACAGATAGGGCAGATGAGAGTGGCCCACAAAATGGGTTCTTCGGTTCTGAAGTCTATATAGAGTTTACCTTCTAGTCGGGACTTTTACAAATGAGCGCTGGGGAACCTGTGGTGCCTTAGCCCATTATGGTTTCTGATTGTTTGCCTGAGTTGTTCCAGTGTTCCAGAGCAGATTGGCATAGTAGCTTAAATCCAGATGGAGGTGGGTCTCCACTAGTGCTCTGGATTGTGAACTTCGTGGACTCTAGCATGAGCAAATTTTTGTTTCCTCTGCTTTAGCTTCATAGGCAGTCATGTCTTGCAGAGGGTGGGGCAGAAGATGGGATGGTGCTTACTGTAGTTCCTTTATGCACGTGAGTCAGTCCTTGGACAGACACAATTTGCTTCACTCTTTGAGTTGGACTTTTTTCAAATATAAACGTGAATTAAATGTTCATTTGCAAGACTGAGGAGGGTACTTTATGTGTGTGAGTATCAAAATCTTACCTTTCAAAAATGGCAACATACTGTGCTGATGTTACCATTGTAAACTTCTTGAAGGAAGAAACTTGTACGGTCAGTTAAACTCATTGTACATCAATATTAAAATGTAAATATTTTTTTAATGTATGCTTGGGTTCCTTTCCAGTGCATAAGGTAGAATGAGGATGTGTAAACATTATGCAGCTTGAACATGAAGCATGTTGTTGAATGCTAGTATTTTGCTGAGAAATCAGACAAACAAGGTAAAGATTAGAGATGTAGCAAAAAAGACTTTCGGGTCCCTTTTTCTGGGTTATTTTGAAGTAATGGATAGCTCATTTATCATAGAATCATAGAACAGTTTGGGTTGGAAGGGACTTTAAAGATCATGTAGTTTTAACCCCCCTGCCATGCGCAGGGACACCCTGCACTAGACCAGGTTGCTCAAAGCCTCATTCAGCCTTGCCTCCAACATCTCCAGGGATGGGGCATCCACAGCTTCTCTGGGCAACCTTTTCCAGTGCTTTACCACCACCCTCACAGTAAAATACTTCTTTTTAATATCTCATCTCAGTCTACCCTCTTTCAGGTTAAAACTGTTACCCCTCATCCTATCGCTACACTCCCTGACAAAGAGTTCCTCCCCATCTTTCTTGTAGGCCCCCTTTAAGTACTGAAAAGGCTGCTATAAGGTCTCCCCAGAGCCTTCTCCAGGCTGAACAACCCCAACTCTCTCAGCCTGTCCTCATAGGGGAGGTGCTCCAGCCCTCTGACCATGTTTGTGGCCCTCCTCTGAACTCACTCCAACAGGTCAATGTCTTTCCTGTGCTGAGGACTCCAGAGCTGGACACAGTACTCGAGGTGGGGTCTCACGAGAACAGAGTAGAAGGGGAGAATTGCCCCCCTTGACCTGCTGGTCATGCTTCTTTTGATGCAGCCAAGGATGTGGTTGGCTTTCAGGGCTGCAAGTGCACATTGCCAGGTCGTGTTCAGCTTCTCATCAACCAATACCCCCACGTCCTTCTCAGGGCTTCTCAATCCACTCTCCACCCAGCCTGATTTGTGCTTGGGATTGCCTTGACCCATGTGCAGCTCCTTGCCCTCGGCCTTGTTGAACTTCATGAGGTTCACACGAGCCCACCTCACAAATCTGTCCAGGTCCCTCTG
The DNA here is from genome assembly GCA_013400615.1 of Syrrhaptes paradoxus. Taxonomy (NCBI): domain Eukaryota; kingdom Metazoa; phylum Chordata; class Aves; order Pterocliformes; family Pteroclidae; genus Syrrhaptes; species Syrrhaptes paradoxus. Next base: position 6,548 of record VZTO01024017.1, read on the forward strand.
GATGGCATCCCTTCCCTCCTGTGTGTCCATTGCACTGCACAGCTTGGTGTCATCAGCAAACTTGCTGAGGGTGCACTTGATCCCACTGTCAGTGTCTCCCACAAAGATGCTAAACAACACCTGTTCCAGTCTGATTCCTGCAGAACACATTACTGGTCTCCACCTGAATATTGAGTTGTTGACCACAACTCTTTTGAGTGCAACCATCCAGCCAATTCCTTATCCACTGTGGTCCTTCTGTCTCTCCAGTTTAGAGTCAAGGATGTCATGTGGGACTGTGTCAAAGGCTTTGCACAAGCCCAGGTAGATGATGTCAGTTGCTCTTCCCTTATCCACCAGCGCTGTGGCCCTGTCGTAGAAGACCATCAGATTCGTTGGGCACAATTTGCCCTTAATGAAGCTGTGTTGGCTGCCACCAATTACTTCCTTGTTTTCCATGTGCCTTAGCATAGTTTCCAGGAACATTTGCTTCGTGATCTTTCCAGGCACAGAGATGGGACAGATTGGTCCGTAGTTCCCTGGGTCTTCTTTTTTCCTTTTTAAAATTGGGGGTTATGTTTCCCCTTTTCCCAATCAGCAGGAACTTCAGCAGACTGCCACAACTTTTCAGGTATGATGGATAGCTGTTTGATGACTTCATCCACCAGTTCCCTCAGGACCCGCAGATGCATCTCATCGGGTCCCATGGACTTGTGCACCTTCAGGTTTTTTATTTATATTTGTTGCTCAGTCAGACCTTGAATTTCTTTTCTATTTCTTAAGATGGTATGAGGCAAAGATACAGCAAGCAAAGGAGTAACTAATTTTAAAAAAAGCCGCATTTTTTGCTCTCTGGAGGAAGAAGGGAAAGGTTATAGGGAAGGCATACTTTAACTAGTTTGAACTATTCTTTGTAATTCTGTTTTATCACCAGCCTCCCTTATTTGCAGAATTTATAATCTGTACCTTGTTCTGCTTATCCAGTTATTCCCTAAGTCCCTCTGGCAGGAAGAAAAATACTATTATCTCTGTTCTACAATAGGTGAATGGAAGTGGGATGAGGCTAGCAGATTTCCATGGGTTGTCTGTGACAAAGCAGAAAAATGAGCCAAGGTATTCTGTAGCCAGTCTGACCTCTTGTTTACTGGACACTGAGAGATTGCTTTCTTAAGAAATTACCTTAAACAAACTACATTGTTGGTTATTGATGTATGGAGTGTTGGTATATCTTGACAGAAGTTTTCAGTAAATCTTCCCCATACTCAATTTTAAGTAATAATTCATTTGGTTTTACATGTAAAACTTTCTATTCTCGTAATAGCAATTTTTTTCCATAACAAATGTTCTTTATTTCAGTAATATTAAAACCTTCTTTTCCACTTCTATATGTGGTGATAAGCAACTTTCAGTGTTTAAAAAAATAAGCTGACTAACAGTATCAGAAATATGTGATTACAGTTTAGTTTAGAAAAATCCTCCAGAAAAGTACTTTCAGTCATGTTTTCCATTTTTGGATACTTAGTTGTCTTTTTAAGAGTAATTTTCATAGCTGTATAAGCACAAAAGTAAGTAGAGATGGGAATTATTTATAACACCTGTGTCTCTTAAACTGTTTGGGGTTTTTAATGGTTAGCTGCTATAGACTGTAATTTGCATTTTTACTAGAGCACTTGAATAATATTTGTTTATTTTTTGAAGGTAAATCCCTTTCTGAGTAAGGAAAACTTTGATTTGCCTGACCATTATGAGGCAAGTGTACTTAATATACATGCTAAAACTTAGAATTGCAGGTTTCATGAAATTGAACTTGCTTTTGAAAAAAAAATAAACGTAATAATTTTAGATTGCAGAATTGAAGAGTTTAAATCCTAATTACTAGAGAAAGATTTAGACAATTGCCCTCTAATGCAGGTTAGGAATTTTCTTTCTTTTGCTATGTATGGGTGGGAATCTTTGGAATGTGGTAGATTTCCTGCTCCTCAAATGAGGACTCTTTCCATTTTATCTGTACTGCTGCTTACATTACTTGATCAGTTGTAAACTCAGTGATGAGACAGACTAAATATCCTGAGAAATGCCTGGAGTATGCTTCTGTCATAATCACCGCTTTCAAATACATATCTGTGATTTTAAAATTCTGCAATGTAACTTCCTAATTCATTAACTGCTAACAATCTTATTGAAAAAGATACCTTTAGATAAAGTTGCATTTGATATCCTTTTGCTCTTCCATTTCTCTGGATGTAAGTACACACACATAGGCACAAATAATGTACACACACATGTAATGAAATTTACAGCAAAAAAGGAAATACAACTATATTTGATATATTGTCTGTTGCTACTAGTATAACGATTTATTTTTTCTTATTCAAATTATATACAAACACTAATAAAATTAATCATTAATATAAAATGTAAATAAAAAGTATATAAGGTCAAGATTGATAAGAAAAAGCATCATGCTCTCTAAGCTTGTAATACTGCTAAAGAAAATAGCTTATTCTGAAAAATAATATCCCGAAGTCTAACTTTTTAGCTGCTCTGTATGCCAGCCTCATTGTGGTGGCAGATTTTTCTTGCAGTCAATAAGTTCTCAGGCATTTGATCATTCAAAGTATATATAAAATCTTGTTCTCCTTTTAAAAAACGTCTGCTGCCTCCAAACATTTACTTATTAGTCTATGAAGGCATCTGTTTTAGTAATTTCATTGCATTTCTGTTTTGTATTGTTTGGAAGACAGCAGCACTTGTTCTCATTCCTTTATTTGTCCTGTGTCCATTTCCTCATGAGTTGTTATGCTACTGTCATGGTTTATAAAAACACAGGGACAGTTTTTCTAAACACCTGGTGGGCTGAGGCAGGGAAACCGGGAGGGTTTCACTCACCACTTAGGGTCACGGGCAAGAGACCGACAACGGCTCATGAAGAACAATAAAACACCTGAATTTATTAACTATTTACAACAAGAAGCAGGATATTGAAAGAGAGAAAACACATCTTACACAAAGGCACTTCTCCCCCACCCCTCCCTTGGTCCCAAAGCCCAAAGGCTTTGTTCTGTACCTTCTTCCCCCCGGTGGCACATGGCGGGGAAGAGCGGGGGCAACTGCAGTCAGTCTGAGCCACTCCTTTTCTCATCACCGTCTCTCCTGCCTGCCATGTGGAGTTTTTCCAATGGGGCTTCAGTCCCCCGGCGACTCCCCCGGCTCCAGCGTGAGGCTTCTAGTTCCAGCGTGGGGTCCTCCACAGCTGCTTCTTCTCTTCACCACATGGCGAGGGAAAATGACGGAGAAGCGCGTGCGCGCTCTCTCTCTCTCTCTCTCTCTTTCTCTCTCTCTCGGTGACCAGAGGGCCGTGCGGTTCCATCATCCTTCAGATCCCACTTCCTTTTCTCTGCCGTGGAAGGTCTTCCTCAGCTCCCTGGAAGAAGGGCTCCCGGGCGAGCCATGGTGGAGGCTGGGCTACGGCAGATAGTTTGCAGAAGCCGAGCAGGCAGCTGTACAGCCCAACCAGCCCGCCTGAGCCGCACGCCAACCTATTGTTCTGTGCTCCTTCTTAAATATCTTATTTGCAGAGGCGCCAATTGGCTCATCTCTGGCTTGGGGTGGGATGCATCCTGAGCAGGACCCTGCCTTCCAAGCAGCTTCTTACAAAAAGGCTAAGGGTGGTGTCCCTTCCTCCACTTCACCCCCCCTTTTACCAAATGCTTGGGGGAAGAGTGACTCCTTAAGGGCTTGGGGAAAGGGTGACTCGTTAAGGGTAGTTTAAAAAAAGAAGCCACCATTTTTAACCCCTCCCTTGGCACCAGACAAAACCCATAACAACTACTAATACTAAACCCATTTGTTGTGACTCTTCCACAGCTTTCTGTGGGAATGGGCAAGGATTGACTTTCATTTTTGTACCTGTCTGATTAGTTTCAGGATTAAAATTGTATAACATATGAATAACTGTTCCCCTTTTAAATCTTTATGTGCTGCATCTCTGCTTTTTGTGTCTGCCTGTCTCCATGTTTTTGTTGTGTTCTGTTGGATTATCAGCTGTTAAATTCTGAGCTCTGCTAACTATAATAATATTTTATGTGCAAAGTTGTATCATGTGAGAACAAGACTTGAAATTTTTTGTAGCTGGAAGAATAGAAGGTGTTGCGCAAGGTTCCAGGCAGTTTTGCTAGAATTCCAAAAAGAGGATACAAGTCCCAGACTTTCCAGTCGTACGGGTTTGATCACTAACCATAATTTTCTCAGTGGAAGCATTGCCAGTGGTGAACATGTAAACAGTATTACAGTGTATAGCACTTCCAGTGATATTCTAGTACTATGAAGTTTGCATTTTGCCTGATAGTACTCTTTAAAATAACAAAGGCATGGGAGAAGAGATAGAGTAATAACTGAATAGGTCCCTAAATTTACATAGATGTATTTCTTTATGTGAATGTAAAGCTTGCTCTTGTGTATCTTGGGTTAATTTTCCTTAAAATACAAAACATTGCCGTAAAATATAGTATCCTGGTATTACTAGGTTTTAAAAATTGCTTCTCTAGCAAGAGAAGTTCTGTTCCATGTACCCCAGTCTCTCAGAATAACCCAAAAGATGCAATGGACACCTAAACAGTATAGCATATCTAAAACCATGTTACTTTAAGTCTTCCATAGATTCCTTTTTAAACTGACAATAGTGACTTTTGTTTGTAGCAAACCTGACTTCCCCTCCTTCCCCCCCATCCCTAAAGAAAAGCATACTTCAGCTTGAATGCTACATTCTGTCTGTTTAGGGTTTTGGTATAACATTTTTTTTTAATTATTATTCTTTCAGATAGGTTGGCTAGAGGAGGGCTGCTGCAGTCTTTGAACTCATTATGTGGGAGGATGCAGGTTCATATTAGAGCCAGTGGGTTTCATATGCACTCTGTGCCATGGGAAAAATAAGTCAGGCCTTCCTTTTGGATTGTTTCTGTAACACAGTTATGAGAACCTGGTGGTAAGTGCATTTGCCTACCCCATCTCAGTTCAACTGCAGCCAGCTCAGTGCAGGCTGTCTTACTCAGCTTCTGCTTATGTGGTTTTACTAGCATGTAAACACAAGTTCAGTTCTAAGATTTTTCCCATGTTAAAATTCTTTAGCAAACAGAAGGCAAGGGATGGTCTTAGACACTCCTGTGCAAAATGGTTCTACCCAAGTTCAGGGGGAGTAACTAGTATATAACAGAGAAGCAAAAGGGAAGTTGAGTTCTTTCATTGTAAATTGTCCTTGAACTTCTAATAAGCAAATGATGGGCACATTTTTTTATTGTGAAAAATATATGCACTTAGATTAAGGCTGTGTGTGTGTATCCATATACTATCTGATTTTATTTTGACAGGAATCTTTTGATCCTACTATGCAGTTGCATCTTGTTCATCGAGTTCCAGGTACCATTCCTCCTTACCTCTCAAAAAATGGATCAAGCCTTGGAGATTTGCTAATAGGCTTCTTCAAATATTATGCCACAGAATTTGAGTAAGTAATAGACTCATCTTAGTGTTTTAGAATATGCAAAACTTTGATTCCTTCTGTTCAGTATGTCAACAGTTTATAACCCTTGAAGAGAAAGAATAGCAGTACTGCAGGGGTGGTGACTGACAGATAGGAAATGGGTAAAAAGACTAAAGGACAACAGGAATGCTGATAAAGAATGTCTGATATACTTTACTTAGACAAGCATCCTGTCCTGTAAAATAGCTGCCAGAAGTTAGAGGGTTTAGTCCTTTAAAAATAGACAGGTTTTGTTATATCACACTGTTCTAAAACTGCTTATCCATGTATGAGAAAGATCTGTTCTTCTTAGTTGTAGTTTAAGGTATTGATTGTGATGTGAATAATTTGGACCTTAATAGCTGTGCTTGTCTTCTGTCACCCTGAGTCAATGGAGGTAACTGACCAGGTGGCTTTTTACTTTGATTGCAATATACATCAATATAGGCGACACCCAGTGAAGAATTCTCCTATATATAGTTGGTTCACTAACCTTGTTTGTTTCCTAGAATCTCAGTTTAGTTTTGGCATCTGGACTTTCTTGTAGAATAGAAGGTGAAACTAAAGTTGTGAGGGCATCTGAGAACACTATAGATTACAAACATTTTGCCAAACTTTCACTTGAGAATTTCTTAGAAAAAGTCTTGTCTGTATAAAATACCAAATGGTTGTATTTCAGTAAGCTTAAAGATCTTTTAAAGAAATTGTTTCTGAGGCAGTTTGTTCATCCATGCTGCTGTCCTGTGTATGTGCATCATGTCCATTTCCTGGAAGGAGAACAAAATGTATAACTGCTGGATGCTTATTATAATTTTTGAAGTGTTAATATTTTACTTCAGTGTAAGAAGTGAACAATCATGAAATCCTTAAAAGAAAAGGATTGCTGCACCTCATGTGGAATATGTAAGCTAAATCCATATGGCCTATGGCAAGTCATGAACTAATTGCACTTTGTGCATGCTTAAGTCTAATTCTGAGAGATTTTTGCATGAAGGATTTTTCTTCTGTAATCTCTGCAGATAGTCTTTTGTCCTAAAAAATTTCTGCCGAGTACCTGTCTTTTCAGCTGGCAAGGTGCTGTTGGCTGAACAGGTAAATTAGAAGACACTGCTGGAGGATAGCCTCAAGTTCCTAATTTATATGAGACACTAGATGCATCCTTTAATGCTTGTCTATACAATGAGCTATTAATTGTCTCATATATGAAAGTAAGTATCTTTTCCACTAAGGAAGAAGTTTCTGGTTTGCCTGTGCAAACTAGCAGAGAAGACCTTGTCCAAATGCAGGAAAAAATACCTCATTTGACTTTTCTGGTTTGTGAACATAGTCAAGAGCAGATTTCTGCATAAGTTGGTAGCTGGTCCAAGAAGACTTTCTTTTCTCCACTGGTTTTCTCATGTCGGTTATCCTAAGAAGTATGAAGACTAACAGTGCTGGAATATCAGTACTTGAAGAGATGGTAATCCCTCAATATTATATTTTGTGATGATCATAAATGAGGAAAAAATATTACCAAAATTTAATCACAGAGGCATAGGGGAGCTTCTACTTTTAAAACAAAGCTTTAAAATGTGGACAATGAAGATAGGATAGTTGGTGACTGCAAGGGAATAAAAGATTTTTTTAAAAAAACCAACCAACCAAACAAACAAAAGAATATCTGGCTTGTTTTTTCAGTGTTAAGTACCTGTAAGTATTTAAACGTTTGGTGATATTCTCTTAAAAAAAAAAAAAAAAAAAAAAAAAAAAAAAAAAAAATAAAAAAAAAAAAAAGCCAAAAAACCCCGTTTAAATATAGCCATTAGAACTCCTGTGTGGAAAATGTTACATAGCTGAAAACTCGTATCAGGAAATAACACACCTAATGCAGCAACCTATATTATTTTTAACTCTTTCTGCTACAGAAATAAAACTTAGTCAGGTGTGCTGTTTACTTGACCATCTGTGTATCCCTGACAACTATAAATCCTGTTTGAAAAGAACAGGGTGTGTGTCTCAAAGATACTAAATTTCTGTATAGTTTCATAAAAACTGGTAATTGGCTGGAGGAGGCAGAAAAGGTGGGCAGAACATGGTGTTTAAACATTTCTGTATGTGCCAGCCAGCTGAGTGTAGTGTCACACTATCCACATATCTGTTACCTTTGCTGGGAGGTTCTGATGGAAACAGTGCTATAGGTGGGAATGAGGATAAGAGTTAAATACATAGAACACAGGGCTCTGTTAGTTCTGCTTTTCATGGAAGAACTAGTATTCTACTCCCGAATGTGTTGAATATTTTCATTGTGGTAGTTTTTTCAGTGTTTGGTTTCCCTTTAAGACATTTTCTGGTGTTTTTATGCACAGAAATTTTGAGATTATATTTCAGATACTGTGACTGTTAAGTCAGGTCGTGTTTAAATGATCTGTAGTGTATCAGGGAACTTTCAATAATGAACTGTAATGTGTTTGATTAAAAGATTACTAAAGAGAATACTACTTCAGTTTTTCATAAAAGTGACTTTTGTAGATTCCTACCTATGGAGTAGGATATAACGTCACCAGGTTAGGTACACAGGATCTGTTTTGCTGAAAGAACAGCTTGCAGTCAAGAATGATCAAATCATGTGTGAAGATTATAATTTTGGACAGAGTGAGTCATTGACACCACCTGGCTGGAATGCTTAACTGATCAACTATATTGGTCAGGAAGATGGAAGGAAAGATGGAGATAACATTGTTTTAAACTTTCCCCTCAGTCTATCAAAAGCTAATAGGTATTTCAGTTAAAATCTATGTTCTGCTTTACTTGATTTAGTGAATAATACTTAAGGGCACAATGGGCCCAAAGAGTAGGACACACAGGAAGAAACAGGAGCAGCACAAAGAAAGGAAGAGGAGCCTTACATGCTGGGCAGCCACGAATAAGTTTATCTCCGTGTGCTGTGTTTTTTTTTTTTCCCCTCATGCTTTTAATCTGCACAGTGCCCCTTTGTAAGTTACCAGAAATGTGATTTCTAAATTTCTGCATTTATTGGACTTAAACACTACATGTGGCAAAGCTTGATTTGCTGACATGGTTTTATAATTAGCTTGCTATAAGAGTTCAAGTCTGCATAATATTTTGCATGATACAGCTAGCTAAAAGTGTGCTTATAACTCCATTTTAACTTTAAATATTTCAAACTATCAGAGGTCTGCTGACCACACAGTGAATATGACCAAGTAAAAAATGTATGCCGGTGTTCTCAAAATAAAGTATTTGGAAACTGGTCTGTGTTTACCAGACTCTCTGAAGAGTGTCTGATATAATTTCTGCTGCTGTGAGTGAAGGCAGCAGGTTTTCACTTGGCTGTCTCTTTTCAAAGTGAGACCTTGAAGTAAGACCTAGCTGCCCTGAAGTTACTGCTAGGGGACCTAGAGATTGTGCTTTGGGACTGTACTTCTCATAAATGTATTGTTTAAAGTTATATAGCTGTTGTTTAAGATCATTAATCGATTAAGTTGTATTTGGTGGACATGATAAAACAATAGTTACCTTATTGTGACATAATATAAAATGCAGTTGCTCACAGCTCTCTTCAGGGTAGAATTGGTCAGGTATTAATAAAAAGATGGTTAAATAGGATATTTAATTAAATATGCTTGCAAGTTGTATGCATCCTAGTCTGTTCATGCAAGTGGCTTTGGTTTATAAGAATACTTTGGGAAAGATAAGCCTTTTAATCTATTTGTAGTCTATTCATACACACACCTGAAAATCTGTGGTCTTTTTCTTTGAAATTCTTGCCTTCTCTGTGAGGAGCACATACCTAATGTGGGCAGTGACACCAGAAATAACTAATGATTGAAATAGCTGTTTAAATAGTTATTGTTAACTTATGGATTGAAAGCATGTATGCAGAGAATATTTGTTTTGTGTTGGCAATAATGAAGTTTATTGTGTGCAAGACAACATAATTAAAATCAATACACAAATAATTTGCTACTGGTAATTAATTTCTAATTCAGGCTGATTGTGGTACCAAGGCAGGGTTAGTGAAGGTTTATTGAGACTGTTAGATAAAGTAGCTGTTTTCAAGTTTAATTAAAAAGCTGTTTAAATAGCCATATATGTCACTTTTTCATTGCTTTTTGCTAAACCAGTGTATTATAAACAGTTATTTTTTTACTGAGGAATCAAGCTGAGTATAACGTAGAGAAAAAGAAGTCAAGAGAAGAATTATGTGTTTGAAGTGAAACAATGCTGCCTAGTTTAGCCAAACACAGTTCAAATACTTTGTTGCGTGATTTAGTTTTTCCTGGAACTCTGTGATTTTGAAATAAGCTTTTAGAAAAAGCAAAAGAGTTGAACTGTCAACTTTTGCTCGTGAACAATGTTTTTGAGATGCAGTTTAAGCTACTTTGATGCTCTAGTCACATGCTTTTGTCTTTTTTATGGTTTTTTTGAGCAATTAATCTGAATTTCTTTTTAAAATTGTGTTATGATAGGAAAGTGGTGCTTCACAGTATCTTAATTTCTTACAAAAGTAGTCTATTATGGTAATTAAGGAGAGGGATCGTGATGGGTTAAATGTAAGCTTTAGTTTGCATTGAATGCTAGAAATTACCATCACCTGTACTAATTTTCTAAATAATATATCAAGAGAAATCTAAATACACACAGTAGTGGGTGAATAAGCAATCTGAGGTAACCTGAATTATGCTTCATATGCTGCGTCCTGCACCTTTTTGAAATAGGCCCTCTTCATATTCTTAAATAGAAGAATAAAGTTCTGTGTAGGTACAGTTATTCAAACAGCTGACTTTCATAACGGGTTTTAATCATAAGTTTTACCCAAGATAGTTTGTACAATTACAGGCACAGATTTTTAGGTGGTGTGAACTAGCTTATCACCACTGACTTAATGGAGTTATGACAGCTGATCTTATGGCCTAAGCAGCACAGAGTTCTTCCAAATTTAACTGATGAATTATAGACTTTGATTTACAATTTATATTTAGAGATTTACTGCAGGTTGTTGATGCACCCAGCCAAGCTCCTCTTTTCTTTGCATTAATACAAAAGCTTGATACCATCAGGAGATCACCTCAGGTGTACATAAGACCAGTACAGCTAGTGGCATGCTATCCAGCAATTTCTAAGCCCCATTTAGTCAGGGCATATGATGACACTTTGTTGGTGATCAAGACCTTTCGCTGATATGGTAGTTCCCTGGTTTACTTAAGAGCAGCTGAAAACTGGATGAGTAAATAAGAACATAAAACTGCAAGTGGCTGCTTTGGCTTCCATTCCATTTGGCATATTGTTGTGCCAAGCATTATGAAGATGCTTGGCACTTTGTAAAGTTTGCCCAGTAAACATCCTGCTCTTCCTGGGTGATCATTTCTTATAGTTCTGTTGTTGTAAAATTGTGTGCAGAAGACAGTAGGGTATCTTCAAATGTGTATTTGAGTTGTTGCTCAGTTGTTGCAGTTGTAGGACTTGTAGGAGATCTAAAATTCACAGAATCACAGAATGTTAGGGATTGGAAGGGACCTCGAAAGATCATCTAGTCCAATCCCCCTGCCGGAGCAGGAACACCTAGATCAGATCACACAGGAACGCATCCAGGCGGGCTTTGAATGTCTCCAGAGAAGGAGACTCCACAGCCTCTCTGGGCAGCCTGTTCCAGTGCTCTGTCACCCTCACTGGAAAGAAG